>OMLP01008171.1:5655-19660 GCA_900302685.1 Spondyliosoma cantharus | reverse complement strand
AGCAAATCAGTAAGAAAGATTTGCACCAAATCCTGGTACACATACACACACACACACACACATACACACACACACACACACACACACACACACACACACACACACACACACACACACACACACACACACACACACACACACACACACGACTGGATTATCAGCAGGCTTTTTGTGCTCAGCTGCTGTCTTTCATTCTTCTCACTTATTGTGCGACATAGTCCACATTAATGCTCTTGTGAAAAGGAGCAGTAGACAAGAACAAAGATCTGATGGAACACTTCCCGTTCAGAAGCTTAAAGCTTAAAGTTAGGCCAGGTGCGTGTTCAATGCACTGTAAACCGACAGCATTGCATTGGAAAAGTATTTTGTGATTACAGCATGGAAAGTTGCTCACCTGTTTACACCGGAGTTATGCAGAAGGAAAATCCCTAGCATCAATCGACTGTCTGATCTTGAAGCTCATTTAAAATGTTCTATTCTGAACCGGTATGCCTGCATAGCTTGGTGTTTTGACAGTGAAATACAGGCTAGCTATCACATTTCTGACTTGTTTTTGGCCTCCTGGATGTGGATTTAGAACTTTTTGAGTGTGTGCAAGGAGAAAACTATCCTTTTACTATCTTTAGAGGTTCTTTTCTTATGATTTGCAGAGACTGCAGAAATAAAAGGCTATTGATCCAAACATGCAGGCGGTTATCTAATCTCTCCTGCAGCTCTGGTTCCCTGGCTATTAAGGTTCACGCTCGGTGGAATAAGGTGTCTTCAACTTTCAGGCGCTTGGAGGAAATGAATAACTTTCCCATGCTTCCGATGCCTTTCTCACTTCTCTTTCTCTCTCTCTTCTGTTACTTCAAGTAAGTATTGGGTCAGTGACACTCCTGGGATCATGTATCTAGAGCAACCCCAATCTTCCTATTTTCTGTTCTGCCTACTTTCTGACTGACATGCAATCACTTCATCTTCACTCGTCTAATTGGAAATGATCTGCTGGTCTTGATCTCTGTATCCAGTGACATTGTCCTCACCAACACTCTCCCCTGCTCCCTTCCTTCCTTATTATCTGTATAGACGGACCTTTAAAATTATTCATGAGCAAATGAAATCCTTGTTTACAGATATCAAAGGATCTGTACTGGCCGATCAATTATAGCCACATCCTTTTTCTTTTTCTTTAGCTCGCTCTCAAATCAGGCCTGCTCCTGTTAACTAGCAGTCGTTAATATTGCAGACGTTGAAAAAGAAATAGGCCAAAATGTTTTGTGCTGTTTCTTTGTCTTTAAATATTTATGGTAGCCACTGCTTTCCTGGTCGTGGTCCACCGCTGTCTGACTTGGTCGTCTTGGCTGTGGGAAAGTCTTTGGCATAACTAATTAACTCATCTGAGATGGCTAGTGTTACCCAGCAGTGTGGCTCAGCGGGGAAGTGAAAAGCCTGAAGAAAAGAAGGGCTGATTATGGGCCTTTTTATGTGGCTGAATTGAATCTGCAACAAGGCAACGGTTAACATGAATTATCTATAGTCTCTCTGGTGATACAAATATGTCACCTGAAGTTGACCTAAAATTGGAGTGCCTCTCTTGGGTCAATCATTGTAGTTACAATTAATGTAATGCAATGTTGTTAAATTCTGAATATCAAGTTAATTTCAGGCTGTATCTCGATATGCAAAATATATCTTGATATTTTGAAATCTCCTCAACAGCACTTCTAAAGTGCTAGAGCTGGCCGACAGAGTCAAATATTAGGATATTTTTGACCAAATACCTTGATATTGACAAGCAGACGATATTGCAGGGAGGACTATTGGTACTTTCGCAAAATATTTACACAGTGCGACTTTTGATAAATGACCATAAGTAACGTGGATGTAATGAATGAAGTAGATGAAGGCAGGAGAACAAGTCTGGTAAGTTCAGGAAATGACACCACTTTACTGTAATGCAGCTTTCAAAAGCGACGACAACACTTATGCTGTTTTGTGATATAAAGATATCCAAAATCTAAGATGATTATATAGTTTCACACTGTTATAACGATTTAATATTGATATGTTGCCCAGCCCAACATCACAGTCCTTTTAAATCATTTATGTATAAGTGCTGACAAAAGACTCTGAAGCCTCAGGACATCACAGTAGTATCTGGCTGACACTCTTACATAATGGATGATGTACACTACGGACACATGACTGTTAATGGACACAACACACCGATAGTTGGAGGATGTAAATCAAGACTTTCTAATTGAATGTGGAGTCACGCTCTCGTCCCTAATTTCCCCATTAGATAACATCATAGCAACAAGATACTAAGAAAAACAACAAAAAAAAACCCCAGAACAAACGAAACAAAAACAACACACGATGTCCGGAATAAAGTGAATTTGTATCAGTTGAAATGTTGGATTCAAGAACTCCAGAAGTTATGCCAGGACAGTTAGTTTACCGTCACTCATTGAATAAGTGCTGTAAAGCTTTCTGTTTTCCCCTCTCCGTGCCACTCTTTTCATGAATTGAATACACATGTTACTGGTTGGATATTAAACACAGTCTACACCGATGTTACACCTGGATGTGCCATCATTACATTTACCAATGTCATACCCAGGCAAAGTTGAAGATGAAATTAACTGAAATATCTCAAATATCTCATACATCTTTGTGTGTATAGAGAGACTTGACATACCTGTAGCCTAAAGGGGGGGTGCTGAGCTGAGTAGAAGACATGTCTAATTACTTCACATACAATAACACTCTTTCTCCTACTTCCACACTCTTGTTTTCGGCAACAATTACATGTTATCAACGAAAGACTTGTACTAATTTTCTCTTTATACTGAAAAAACAACTGCTTGAGCTTTAAGTTAATGGTACCAAGACCGAGTGTATACTGTTGGCCAAACAGAATCTCAAAGGAGGAACTCTTCCAGTCACCAACATGTCTGAGACGGTTCATTTGAAATCTGTTTGGCATTATTCACTGCTGCCCTCTGTTGGATGAAAGATACACTGCGACTGTGTTAGCCAATAACACAAACAATGGAAACACACCAGTACGGTACAGTATGTACTTATTTCAGCATCAGCCCAGTACTTATCTCAGCAGAGGGGCTGAACATTAAATGAACACATGTACAAACAAATTCAATGCATAGCAACAACCCTTCAAAGAGTACAGCTTTTGTGAGGCTCATAATTATAGCTGCTAGGCCTGTGTGACAGCAGATTGAACCACTGTCTATGACCAGTTTGAGTGTGTAGTGTTTTTGTACAAAATTGTATAATTTTCTAATATGTTTTGATCATTCTCTCTCCTCATACAATCATAGGTACAGAGGCAGATTAGAAAGATAATATGAGGGGGATTAAATGCTTTTAATTTATGACCTTAAAGTTGCTGTGCAAAGTCAACCTCTCTGACATTTTCTTAACAAAAAGGAACAATACCACAGAGGTAGCAATTATACATGTGCTGCTGTTTTCAAATGGGAAACAGTGGACAGGTGTTCATGTGTTCAATAAGGGGGTACACTAAACGTTGAAACACCATTTCTTTCTTGCATTGGTCAATTTTTAGGCTATTTTGCTTCCATGATGTATCCAAAATACACAGTTAGGTGTTTAATAAGTTCAGATTTCTGTCCTGGACGTATATGCAAATAAGATCATTTTAGTCAGATAGTTTCACTTTCAAACATAAAACATAAAATATCAGAAAACTCGTCATATGAAGTTTTATGGTGATATCTATTAGTTATTTTACCCTATTCACCATTTTTATCTAAAAATATCTGGAATATGCAATGCATAAGTGTTTTTCCTAAAATGAGTTTTTTTCTCATACTCTGAGCCAGAAATCTCCACTTCAGTAGCACTAACATACACCAAACTTTCCAGTAATACTGCTTTCCATTTCCTGAGGGCTTTTGTTGAGGGGTTTGTTTATATACCAGTCATAGCCTGATTTATAGAACGTTTTGCTTTTAAACATTGGCAAAAGTAGATTTTAAAAATAGTTTTTGTTGACAGTATTTTCTGATTTATCGATTGATAAAATGAAATATACAAAACCCCCGCTGTAACAAGAAATTTTAACTTGTGTTATCCAGTGTACAGAGGTTTACTCTGGAAATGTATGCAAATGAGTGCATTTTAACCAGATCATGTCTCACATGCACATTCAAAGAAACCCTATGTAACTTTGTTACTTCAGAATAACAGCTTCAAAATCATGTTGATGGTACAGTGTCTTGTAATAGGGTGGATGGTGTCTCTGTCTCAGCCACTCCTTCCTCATTACTTGTCTCTGCACTACATCAGTGAGAGGGTAGGATCACAGCGTTACATACATGTTTACTTCAATATACATTACATCTGACAAATTGTTACAGACCTGGGATTGCACAAAAAGTCAATTTCTATATAGTGTTTTCTTTAAACATAACATTTCAGAAAATGTGTAATACAAAAAATGTATGTCTTAATGTGAGTAGTCAACTGCGGAAGTTTCATAGTGAATTATTATTATTCTTATTTTAGAAAATGATCCTATTCACCTGCAGTGTCTCCCCTAGCGATAAAAACACATTTGAGAACAGGCAGTGCTGCACTACATTGTGAAAGGACATTCAGTGCACTTTTTAAAGGAGTTTATTTTAATATGTATCTATATACATAAACATTTACAATGCACTATATGCAAGAAGTACAATCCATAATAATAACACTATAGGTATGGCACGTAGGAAAAGCTGAACAGTACTGAACAAATGTGTGCTTTAGAAACAATGTAGTGTGATGGAAAGATGAAAGATCACATGTGGTACGTCTACATTCTGACTGGAGTGGATGATGCCTCTAGGTAGGTAGGTTAGTTTAAACTATGCATGTGTGAGCAGAGAAGAGTGAAACTCCAGCGAAGACATGAGTGGCTCAGATCACTCTAACACTGACAGTTTTTAGGTAGTCTGACAATGGCTTTTTTCAGCAGTTTTCCATTAAAGTCCAAGTGGTTAAAGTGTGATTTTATCCAGCAGTGTATATACAGCATGAAAGATGTATTAATAAAAGTGGCACAATAGTATATTCTTATGTTACTGGACTGTGACCGAGCTTGTCAAAATACTATAAGATTAAGTATGTAAGGGTAGATAAAAAGCAAATGTTATCAAGGTCTCTTCTGGAGACATGACAGTGGTACAGTACTGTGATAACAAAACAAGGAGTACAATTCCATTTCAGGCACATTCATCAGTTGCAAATTGCACTGCATTCAACTGGAAGAAATTAATTGGCACTTAAGAGACTGTATGACAAACCTACAGAATCAAATACAAAGTGAAAGTTGTAGAAATGCTGTTGAGTGGTTATCATGCCCAAGGTCATTCCATAGCTTTGTCGCTTCAATACAAGACTCCACAAGAAATATAATGTACACACACCATGATGCTTAAAAATGACCTCTTAATCAGAACATTGTGTCACAACATTTCTACAAACAAGCCATATAATTCACTTAAGTTTCTGCAGTGTATACTTCACAATATATATTCAGAATACCAAATATCTCTCTAAAACGGTGACCAATATTTTCCCTTTTTTTCTAGCTGCGAATACTACTGTGGAGCAAAGTTGGTTTCAGATATTCTTTGCAAAGTGGTGTTTCATCCATCACAGAACACAGGCTGTCACTGTCTCACATGTATAAAAAAAAATTAAGGATGTGACGTTCTCCTGCAGAACCGAAACAGTGGTTTAATAATCCAGTGGAACCTCATAAAAAAGACATCAAAATACAACAACGTTAAAAAAAGTTGACGTAGTGAAGACTTTTTAGTGGGGTGGTCCTTGTAAAAAGTTAAAAACAGAGGGAATTAAATGTTTCTTAAAGGGTTCCTGTGAAGTCGGCTGGGTCAGCCAAAAACCTGGGGAACCTTTAATCATTCTCCAACAAGAGGTTTCCATTTCTCCTCTCTACGTAGCAGCACCCCTCCTACTTTTAACTCCCCACCATTGGGTGGCAGCGTTGTCTAAGATTCCACCTGGTGATTAAATTGTGACATGATGTTCCACGACAGGTCAGACGGGATGATGTTCAGATGCAGCAGGTAGCTATGTTGTGCTCCACAGAGGAGTTCTAGCAGGGCGTGTTCGTTGAACTGAGCAGGTGCTATAAAACAGTAGCCTCCTCCATGGCATTGACCCATCTGAAACACAAAAAAAGGAAACATGAGACCTTTGAGGTGTTTGCTTAAAACTGCACACCACTCATTTTACATGGCGTCAGCGCTGTTAAGCCAAAGAAAGCAGTTACATAACTGCCTCTTTGTTCAACCAGATCATGGGGACTATATACCTGTAGCAAGGGGTAAGTTTGAACCTTGTGTGCTTTTATTGTGCAGGGACAGTCTCACAAAAGGATATTACTGGCTGCATTATGGTAAATGAAGGATGCAGTGTTTTGGGGATCTTGACAGAGGTGGAATGTAACTAAGTACATTTACTTAAGTTGAAGTATTTGTACTTCACATGCATCCATGACACTTCTGCGTCTATCACACTGCATTTCATTGGGCAATACTACTAGTACTTTTTACTCTACAAGTATTTGACAGTTATAGTTAAATACAAAACATATTCTTAAACCTTTTAAACGTGTTGCAGTTAAGAAACAAACCACGCATAAAACATAAGTTGAGCCTAAACAAATAGTCAATCAGCTGATTTTAGTTGAGGCTTCTCAACTACTTCAGTGTAACACAATTGGATTGACCAAGATCAAGAAAAGCAGCAGGTTGATCCCTAATGAAAAGAGTTGTGGGCCACTATAATGTACTTAAAAGAAATAACAAAATGCTGCTAAAACATTAACATTTATGAAAATATATGTGTGGGTCTATGTTTGTGTATCATTAAATATACTATGTACTATTTCCCTGCAGTGAGTCATTTTACATTTGATTATTGAAGTACTTATCCCTGATTATACTATTGTACATTTAGGTTTCTTTTTCTACTTTTTTCCCCAACATTTTCAATGTGGTATTGGTACTTTAACAAAGTAAAGAATCTCGTTAAACATTTTTCAATCAAGGCACATTTTTAAATGTATTTTATCTGCAATCAAATAAAAGAAAAATGTGGAATATCAGATAATCAGTGATCAGTGTACCCATAGTATACAGTAGATACATACATGTAAATATACTGTATGTATAATTAAGTTTTACTTTTGATGCTTAAGTACATTGTTATCTGATCATTTACTCAAGTACTATTCATATGGGAGACATGGGACACGTTATCTTTACCTTTACTCAAGTATGACTTACAAGTTATTTTTACAACAGTGCACAAAAGTATATTACCAAAAAATGAAAATAAAAATCAGTACATGTCTTTAAAAAAAATAATTGTTATTTCGTTTTTTAATAACTTTATGTTTTGGGGTTTATATCGTGTCTCCTCTGTCCCTTTCGTGTACTCTTTCTGCTTTGGAAACAGCTACATAAATCCATTATTTACTGAAAATCATAGTCTGACTGACACTGAGCTTTGAGCCTGGTACTAATGTTGATATTTGGTTAAAAAAATGTAAATGATATGTTGACTGACTGTAAACAAACAGCATTGACACGGGCCCCTTCAATTAAAAATGTAAAATAAAATATTAAAAACTATGTACTTTTCAGTGCTCTTTGGTGAAGAATCTGTTTCTACATAACACCAAGCCTAGTTTGTGATTTCTCTTCTGCAATTTCTTGTTGCTTACTGGCCGACATATATGCCACTACTAATATATCTGCAATAAGCAAAAACTGGCTAATATATCAACCAGGCTGAATTCTACTGCTCTACGATCAATAACATTTTCTGTTTTCTCCTTTGCTACTACTGTGCATATGTATAAGAATATTTACTTAACCCCTCCTTTGAACCCCTTTTCCAAGAAAAACCTTGAGATAGTGAATCTGAGAGTAAGTAACAAATGAATAAAAATAAAGAGTCAACAGTTATTATGTTAATTGGTGCCTTTTGTGCAGGTCAGATTAAGCTGGAAGAGATAAACAAAGCTAATGCCCTTTAATAAACACGTTCTGTCAACTTGAATTGTAAACAGCAGCCTAACAATGCCACATATTAATCCACACAGTGTAATGCCTAAGGTGGTTGTCATCTGTCAAAGATACTGACTTCAATGTTGTTAGACTAACACTGTTTTTATCAAAGTATCTCTGCATTGAAGAACACATGTACGGATAAAATCAGCGAGTGAAAATAGAAAAATACAAAAGCAGACATGAGAACACCTGAATAAATCATAACAGCATTTTAGGTTGAGATGAATAAAAGGGTGGATGAGAAAGTTGGATAATTAACTGAAAAGGAGTTAATAATGTAAATCCATATGGAGGCCCTATCACTGTCACCTAGTTCAGCAATTCTCCATCATCGCCCAGAGACAGCTGGGATTGGCTCCAGCAACAAACCCCGCGACCCCGGAAAAAAGGATAAAGCAGTTATGGACAATGACATGACAATTCATCTGCCCCACCTATTATCGGTTATACCACAAATGTCAACCAGAAGGCATAATACAGGTCCCTGGTGGTCTAGTGGTTAGGATTCGGCGCTCTCACCGCCGCGGCCCGGGTTCGATTCCCGGTCAGGGAACATGCTTTTCAAAGACACATCAACTCCATTGCAAGGGTAAAAGACAGCTGCATCAGTCATATATAAACAGCTCCAGTGCTGACCTGCGTGCAATGTGTTGATCATCGGCCCTGAAGGTGTAGTACAGGGTTTTCTTGTGGTAGAGATGGAACACGTTGCTGCTTTCTTCTCCTTCCGGCCTCTCAGTCAGCTTGACGGTGAAGCCCTGCAGAGGTAGACTCTCCGAAGCCACTTTATCCTGAGGAAACCAGAGTGAAGACATCAAGCATAGGTACACAAGTTAAAAAATCAATCTTGCTGTCAGCTGTGTAACAAGAGTTTTGTGCTTTGAGAAGAACAAAGTGAATATCAGATGTGTACTTGTCAAAAGAAACAGAGAGAGCACAGAGAATCCCTTCATTAGTCACGTAAAGTGTTGTGCCCAGGAAGAAAGGTTCAGCAGTGGAAATGTGAGTGTTAAAGAGCTCTTTGCTGCGCTGGCCCGACATGAAGAAGAAAAAGGATAGGCTGCGAGGAAATGCCTTTGAGTGATCATGAGAGTGTGTGAAAGTTTCGGGGCTGGTGTGGGAGACTCTGTGCCCCCTCACCTCACGGGCTGTGAAGGTGTAGAGCACCTTGTCTTTGAGGAGGAACCACAGCCGCTTCCACTTCCTCTTGCTCTTCTTTCTGCGCTGCAGGCTGCCGCTCATGGTGGAGCCCTCCACTGCAAGCGCCACCTGATGAAATGCGAGCCACGTTAGATTGCACATACACCTACAGTAATACACAGAGCCGGGGGTTGGATAGTATAGCTGGAGATTTATGCAACATAGTGTGACCCAGAAAACTAAATAATAAACTAACAAATGACCGTCTCCACCTTTTGTGACAGTTTTGACAAGAACTGACAATATGGGAAACAATTCTGGGTTTTATTTCAGGAGTAAGATTGCAATACGTTCCTGTTATTTTGTCCAAGAAGGGTCAAAATTAGATAGTGAACCCTGCTGGCAGCTGTTTTGCACTACACCCGAGTCTACAGCTCATCAACTTTAACAGATGCCAGACATTCCAACATACATGGTTGCAATAGCTGCAAACATGTCCCTGGTGGTCTAGTGGTTAGGATTCGGCGCTCTCACCGCCGCGGCCCGGGTTCGATTCCCGGTCAGGGAACAAGCTTTTGATTGCTGGATGATAAAGAACCATTGATTTAATTTCTACATATGAATACATAGTATTGCAGTAAGCAATTATGTCCTAAACGTGAGTGGGTTTTCATTCAGACAAAACACTGAACTCAAATCGAACATCACTAACCTCCATGTCCGTATTTGCAAGATATTCTCACAACTGATTAGTTATTTGGTCTATAAAAATGTTAGAAAATCGTGAAAAATGTTGATCAGTGCTTCCCAAGGCCCAAGATGACGCCCCTTAAATGTGTTGTTTTGTTTGACCCACAGATATTTAGTTTATTGTCATAGAGGAGGAAAGGCACCATAAAATATTCACATTTAAGAAACTGGAATCAGATAACTTTTTAAAGAAACAAAACAATCCTCAAACTGATTCAAAGATCATTTAAAGTAGTTGGGGTTTAATTTAATAGCTGACAACTAATTGGTTTATCAATTCATTGCTGCAGCTCTGATATTTTCAATAAAAAGGTGAAATCAACATTGGGCCTATTAGATGTAGAGGTATAGACGGCAAACGGAGATGTAGTCCACCTGGTTGAGAGAGGAGGTGCTCTTCCTGCTCTTCCACAAACTCGGGGGCTGCAGGCTTTGGAAGACAGCAGAGAGGGGACGGCTGGCCCGGTGAGTCCGAGGGCTGGAGTTACCGCACGCCCCCGACACGCTGCCACCTACACACACACACACACACACACACACACACACACACACACACACACACACACACAGTACCGTTAATACCATATGAAAGAGGAAGAAACAGGATTTGTGTGCTAGGCGCCTCAATGGAAGGGTACTGACTAAAAGTGATGGAATAAAGTAGTTCCCGTGATACCATCCACAACTTCTCATAATGGAAATGCAAAGCTGTGATTCACCTCTTTTCCTGAGCTCGGCATAGCAGTGGTCACACACTTTGGCCACCCTGTCTTTGAGGTACTTCAGTGGGTATCTGTTCCTGGAACAAGCACGGCACACCACCTGCTCAGAGAGATGGAGGACAAACATTTACAAACAGCACAGATAATAACCCATACAGTTTCAGCATTTACAATTTTGGTGACATACATTAAAACTCTTTAATTCAATACTTCATGGGGATTAAAGGAATAACATGAACTGAATAACTGAACTGAATACTGGTTTTATTGGATACATGGCAATTTTCTTTTCTGTAAGTACTCCCAGTGCAGGTCAGTAATCTAAAACTTGGCATCCAGTACAGTGAAACAAAACTCGAGTAGAGAATGATCACAAACAAGCCAAACCAGTTTGTGCAGGTCTGTGTATCTGACCTTGCCACAGGCGTTGCAGTGGTGTCGTCTCAGCGTGAGGCTGAAGTCAGACGTACAGTTCATGCACATCATCACATGAGAAACTGGCACCAGCACAGGAGCAGCCTCTCCCAGGGCCATCCACAGCTTCTCTCTGGCCTGCGGACACATACAACACATCAGACAAGGCGAGAAGGATGATATTTTAGATAGCAGATGTTACTGTATGTAAGTATATGGCAAAAGGAGGCTCGGAAAATGACAACATACATCTAGTTTTTAATCTTAATTATGGGAATATAATTGATTATTGCAGCAATCATTTCAGTAGGAAATTACTATTTTAACTAATAATACAAGACCTACAACTAGCAGTCTTTCCACTTATGTTTCAAGTGAACTTGTAGAAAGCATGTGAAAGCCTGCCAAAAAATATGAAAATAAATTTCAGCTTCTTTTAATCAGCTGGTCTGGAGCAAAGACAACATATATAGTTTAATCAGAAGCTGGAAGTATAGGCTATGTTATGCATTGGTGTGATATAACGATTAGAAGAGGTAAAGACCTGGAAACAAATCCATTAAACCCCAAAGAGGAAAAAGAAGAAAGGGAAGAAACAAAGTCAGTTGTCTTGTTCTTGTATGTGAGCCACATCTAGGATTTTTTTTCAATTCATGTTTCATACTGCCTGGAGACAAAGGAGTGTAAACAGTTGATCATTAAATGTTTACCAGGTCAGAACTTGTTTGGGAAAGGTGCATTATCTCTTTTTTTTAAAAATGGCAAAAACCATCTCAAGCAAGCTCAGTTCTTGTTTCTCTACATTGACGGACATGCAGCTGCTGTCACTCTTTTAACTTTTCCCACCTCACTGCAGGGTCCACCAAACGTACAGAGTCCTGCCGCATGGTCTGCTATGGCTCGACTCAATGTGTGGAACCAGTCCTCCCTCTCTCCGACTGAACTGAAGACGGAAACAGACAAACAATCACAGCTGATTCTAATGCTTTAGACCTAAAAGCATTAGATCAGATCGGAGGAAGTGAGTCTTGTGCCAGTCATCATCAAATTCACACGCTTCATTTCAAGGTTTTGGCCGTCAGAAGCTCACCTGGCTGAGAGCGTAATAGTGATGTCAGACACCTCGATCCTCAGACAGTTCAGCACATTGTCCAGGACAGGTTTGTTCACCTGTGTGTGTGTGTGTGTGTGTGTGTGTGTGAGAGGGACAAAAACACATCAGAGTTCAGTCAAAAAACATTCAAGTTGGCGATAAGATAAGATTTTGTCAGAGAAGGGTAAAGTGTCTTTACCTTCATCCCAGACAGAGAAAGTGTGTTCTTCAGCCTGTATTTTCCATCCTGCTGAGGGTAGGTGTACAGCATGATGTCGTTCATCTGACAAAGATGAAAAGAGAGGTCATTGAATTTATTTATTTATCATGCTCTTCAAAGGAAAAACAGCAGATAAATGAGAATATTAGCTGTGGGTTGCAAGAATCAACTTCAAATTCACAATACAATACCCCCTAATGTCCACAAGGTGGTGATGTTGCCATGAGAGAAATATCTCAAAATTGCAGCACACACCTCTTTTGTTTATTCTTTCTTTCTTGAAAGCAACTTTATGGGCTCAACTACTTACATTATGTTTCCTGTCTCAGCGTTCACACATGTCTGTGCAAAACATTCCCATGTATGCACAAAACAAAATAAGGCATTAAAAGTGTTTATTTGCTTGTCCGACCTAAAGTATTGTGATCCCCAGACCACACTGAGAGCCCATTGTGTTATGAGAGGTATTCCATTTTTTCCCAGACAAAAGAGGTGACATCATTGGTCACACCTAATGTGTGCTCTAAACATCCGCTGGGGCCGTAAAGGCAGCATCCAGGAATTCTCCACCCTGCTCTGGGCTCCAGGCCTCCCCTCGCCCTCCCGGCCTTCTCAGGCTACGCTGAGAACCAGGACTGGGTGGAACCGGCCACCTTCACCACCACAACAACAACAACACAAACAGTCGCAGTTACGGGTTCGCCGGCTGGAGACAAAACAGTGCATGATAGCCAAGCCTGAGGCCTGCCTCCGACCTCTGGGCTGCAGCCACCGCAGTTCGTGTGCTCCACCCTGCGCTGCTCGTTTACTCAAAGATTCCTTCCACAGAAATCCGAGCAAGTTCCAAGTTAACGACTTTCCCAGATGAGACACAACATGCACCTACTTAACCCCTTGGCACGTAAAACATTTTAATTTTCAACAGTTGCATTTCATCTCGTTTCATCACTTGCCTCCTTTCACTCACACTTTCTTCCCTCCAGCAGCTCTCTGTATCTCCATCCTCCTCCTAATCCCTTCTCTCACTCATTCACCCCATCTCCCTCTCTTCTTTGAGCCAGGCTTGTGACACGGGTGTAGCTTCTCTGTGTCGCTGAGGTGACTGATGGCTTTCATCTTCACTGTTGTTTGGATTCTCTTTCCTTAAAAGCCCATAAATAAGAGCTGACCCACTGAAGCTGTCCACTGCAAGGGAGCAAATGGCTATATAACCCAAAGTATCACCTCTCTCCTGTTCGGAAAGATGGCCAGAATGATGGAATACAGCAAAATAAATGATAAAGGACAAATAAATCCACACGGCTACAATATATTATATGTGGATCAACTAGAATGAGCCAAAATCATAAATGCTGCTCCTGCGGATATGCAGCCCGAGCATAACTCACAACATGAGACAGCACTGATTGCTCATGGAACAATAGAGTGGGCTTCACTATTTCACATTATGTGTTTGTGCAGCACCACCACCCCCTCCTCCTCCTCCACCACCTCCTCCTCCCCGCATTCTACAGGGTGTCTGGCCTTCACTTTGCTGTCAGTCCCCTCC
>OMLP01008159.1:2110-13373 GCA_900302685.1 Spondyliosoma cantharus | reverse complement strand
TAGTTACATTCAAGGGTAAATGAATCTGTTGTTGTGTGTGTGTGTGTGTGTGTGTGTGAGCCTGAGGTTTGGGACTGCAGCACACTGAGATGCTCGTCTGCGGGCTGAGCTGCTCTGAAAACACATGTTGGTCTAATGGATTTAATATGGCTGTAAATTACAGTCAACAGAGTGCTGGAGCATCAGTACCACTCACATGGAAATGAGCCTTACTTGAGTGGCTTTTAACGCTGTATTCAAAGATTTATCAGTGGCGTGCGTGTGTTTGCAGCATCTTTCAGCTGACTCGGTTGAGTGTGTTTGTGGTCAGTTATGTCTTTGGTTATACTTTTTCTTTCATGTCTTCGAGTTCACTTCCTGTTATGATTTCTTTCCCAGCGAACGCTTCATGCTTTGTTTTCATACACATCGCACGGAGTCGGCCGATGATTAATTTCATGCAAAAACAGCTTCTAAAGGCGCCAGCTTCGACTTTTTGAAGTTCAGTTCATAACACACAACACTGACATTTGTGAACCCTGTTGGGGCTTTCTGATCTGCTTTTTTTTGTTTTGTTTTGTTTTGTTTTGAGCAACAGAAGTTTACCATTCTCCTGTGCGGGGCGAAAGTGCAGCATGCATGCAATTGTGTGCATGTGAGAATATGTGTGTGCACATGACCGAGTGTGCGTTCATTTAAAACTGTTGATCGTGCATGCAGGCAGATTTTAACCTGCGCCTCTGCCTCATTAGGCCTGCCTCCGTTGCCATGGTTGTCTATTAGAGCAGCGGAGATTAAAGACTAATTTACATGTGAAAGAGGCGAGAGAGGGAGAGACTGCACTCTACTCCCTTTAGTGTATTTTGGAGAAGAGGGTCAGATAGGGTACAGGCAAATGTTTGCAGAAGCTTTGACCAACATTTTGACCGTTTACGTACATCTAAGTTTGTTATGAACCTGGGTTCTGTCTTGTAGTATATGAAGCAACTTTAGTACATTTAACCAATTTGAGCCATACGTGTGCATAAAGACACTTGTGAGTGTGGCTTGTAGTTTGAGACACACTCACCATGTAGTCAGAATCTTCCTCTGCTGTGTTTCCTGGCTAATTTCTGATTAATTTTTAAGCCGCCACTGAGTGGCACCAGCGACAACTCACTAAATACTAATTACTTAATCACAAGTTACTCTTGTTGTCCACCTTCAAGTGAAGTGAAACTTAATACTGAGTAGTTACTAAGTAAATGCATTAATTACTAATTACTTAATCATTATTTACTCATTTCTTAACCCTCAAGTAAAGTGAAACTATACTGAGTAGTTACTCAGATGAGTCATTATTTATTTTTTACTGATTAGTGATTAGGGATTGCTATGTAGCTACTCAGTAGATTCATTGATAACTCATTGCTTTATCATTAGTTACTCTTGTTGTGTTCCTTCACGTGAAGGGAAACGTGTGTTGTGTTTATGCACGTGAGACAGGTGGAAGTAAGCCAACATCTGGCATTCTGTCACACCTGATCCTCTAAGAAAGAAAAAGAATCGAGGAGCAAAGTCAACTTCAGTTGTATGACACAGCGAGCGTGGAGAAAATGCACAACACGAAAGTGACCCTGAGAGGAGAGGAAGTACTGTAATACATAGCCATTGTGGAGCTTGTTTTTCAGAGATCTGCAAGGTGGACTTAATGACTCTAAGCATGTAATTACTGAGGCTGTTTGTGGTAGGCATGAGTCACCTCCTCTCTCTGTCTCTCTCTCTCTTTTATGTTCATCATGAACCTGAGCAGGAAAGGCAAAGTGGGGCAGTCGGTTTCACTCTGACTCACTCCACCGCGGTGGCTTTGACCAAAACAAGCCACAAGATCAACCCAGTCACTGAACTCGCGCTGCAGCACTGAACCATGAAGTTGCTATCGCTCAGCACAAGGCGACACACTCACAAATGCGCCAATTAGCCAAATAAAGTCCAATCTGTTACTAAAACTGAAGATTCACTTGATTTGCACCGTGTATCGCCCTTCACATTACAAGTCTGCATGAAAAAAACAATAGCCTCTCCCAACAGAGAGTCAGCTAGCCATATTTTAGAGTCCTAATAAGCCAAGTCTGTGGGCTACAGGCAGCAACAGACAGCAAGGAGAGAATCTTCTCTATGAATATTAATGTGTGGTACAGGGGGAGGTTGAGGGTGGGGAACCAAAGCCTCCTCCAAATCCTTCGCAGATAAACTGAGAGGGGAAGAGAGATGATTACATGCATGGTTTTTCACAGGGCTCCCCCAAATCTCATTTTCTGTAGTGCATTTTAATGGGATCCACGCGCACACCTCAGCCGGGCTAAGTCTCTGGATGCTGGCGTTAAAGAGGGAGCCGATAAAATTCCCGGCCCGCGTGAATTTTTTATGCAGCAGCACGAGGGCGAGCCGTGGCGGAAGGTATTGTCACGGTGCATTTTTTCTAATGCGCACAAAAACTGGGGCCTTGTCGACCTTTTGTCTTTGTAATGTGCCGTATGTATCAATGTCATTTAAATGCGCGCCTCAGACAATGGAGGGCTCGAGAGAGATGGATGGGATGAGGCGACGAAACGGGAATCAAAGTCATTCTCGGCTGGAGATGATGGAAGAGGTCAACGCACACGCGGGCCCGGAGGGAAAAAGATTTAGACACGAAAACATGATGGAAAATTAGTTCAAGACACGTCGGATTTTTCAGATTTACATGAAAGAGTTTATCTCAAGATAACACACCAGAAAAAAAACGGCAGAATGGACCTTTTTGCTCTTCTTGAACTCATGTCACGCGCCGTGATATCCTGTTTTGAAATCTAAGACCCAGACATTGATCTCCGTCCTCTTTGTGTCCGTCTTGTGTTTATTGCTGATAGCCATCGGGGTGACCGGAGCACACACGAGGGACGGTTTAATTACACACTCCTTCTCCACGTGTTCATCAATAATCCAACTGATGCAATCATTCATGTGGCCATTTTAATCAATAACGTCAAGATAAATGCAGTAAGACTCCGGGGTCATGCGACCGAGGCCTGACAACAGTTTTATGGCATCGTTAGACCGGTCGTTTTTACTATCTGGAGTTTACCAGCTATTTACCATCAATCTGTTGGTTAATTGGGCCGTTTGTTCGACTTTATGTACAGACCAGGCTTATTCACAAACATTTGCAGCTGCAGAAAACAGCATGAAGCTCCTCAGGCGTTTTATGAACACAACGTTGTTTCTGATAAGCAGAAAAAACAGCAGTAGTCATCTTTCTTGCTTTAACTCATCATTATGAAGCTCATTTTCACAGCACAATGAAATGGCTGTAGAGTAATGACACCGTCTGCGTTTAGTTTGGTTTCTTATACTCCACGCTTTCACTATGCAAATTCTGTCCGCCACCAGATATGAAGTCTCCTGGGAAAATGAAGACCCGACATATGACACAACACGCTCTGCCTCCATGTCTCCATTATAGACGAAATGAATAAGTAAACTCGCGCTTTGTTTTCTTCTACTCTCTCCCTCCTCCTTCTTCTGCCTCAGCTGTAGTTACTTGTTTTGCACAAAGCAATACTCCATTTAAAATGATGCCAATTTCAATTTTACTTCTTCAGCCAACACGCTTCTTTCTTCTCTCTTATTTCCAAAACGGTGCTAATTGCTGAAACGCTGTAACACACTGTGTCCTGTGTCGGTGGTAATCGCCAGTCCCAGAAGAAAACAAAAAGCGATCCAGTTGTTTTTTTGTAACAGCTGCTCCAACAATAACACCACTTAGGTACAATTTTTAAACCGTGCCAGTTGCCTTTAATTTTCTAGTTTCAGTCAATGAGCTTTTGGATTAAGTTAACAGATGACTGATTCATGCAGGGCTGTAGCCGTGGTGTCAGCACTGGGGGGGGACACAATCTGTATCAAATGTAATTATGTGGCAGTATTTGTAGAAAATGTTAAAAGGAAACTATACATATAAAATATATATAAATATATGTATTGTGTACTTTGTCTCAGTCATTTATTAGCTTGACCGAGGTATAAAGTAGTAAGTATAGTAAATGTACTTGGTTACATTTTGTCATTGCTCAGTACTAATGATAATTCTGGCTTACGTTTCCTAATTCTTATTTCTGACAGCGGTGCATGGTGTCATGTTGTACCATATTTTTTTTTTTTATAAATCCCCAATATGACTAAGATGGCAGCAGAGTGAAATTCCTTCGCCAAGGCCCTCGGGACCATTTCCTTTATCTGGATCGGCACCAAAAGTTAATAGGGCGTATTCTGGGCTGAGATCCATCCTCTATCCAAGTTTTGTGAAAATCCTTTCAGTCGATTTTATGGAATCCTGCTGACAAACCAACCAACCAACAAATCAACAAACAAAAAAAAGTCTATTTCAGTGTATTCCCAAAGTCCCTCCTGCCGTTGCTATTTTTTCTTTTAGTTTTACACTTTTTCTAATCTCATTCCCAGCGGTGTACCTTCCCCGCTTTTGCTCTTAACAGCATCGTATTTTTCGAAGTAGCCCCTCTTAGAATAAAAACAGCCACATTAAGGGACTTCAGGGAGACATCTACATGTCTGCTATCATCTCGAGGAAGCCGTTGGACTGAGATGTGTCGGAGCGGCTGTGGAAGTAATTATAACGTGTGCAGAATCATTCTGTTTCCTCGCAACTTTAAAGCCTGTGTCGGTTTTCTGATTGGAAGCTTTTGACTTTTTTCAGAGGCCCGCAGAAAATGAGCAGACGCGTGTGTGATGTGGCGTTGAAACAGTCTTCTTCTTCCACAGCTTTCAAACATGTGCTCGTAGCTCGGAGCGTATGTGTGTATGCTGAGCTGAGCCGGTATAAACAGCACGATCTGGCAGTCCTGCAGAAATATGAGAGAGCAGATGACAACTCGTATGATAAAGAGGATGGCGTGTGTGTGTGTTAGTGAGAAGTGTGTTTGCTCTTGTGTGCCTGATAACCACAAAGACTGTCTTAAGCGTTTCTAGTCTGTGTAGTGTTGAGGCATGGCTCGTGGAATACGGTCCGCCTCGGCGTCCTGCTAATTTTGGGGGGCCTCCCATGCATGAAACCTTTTTTTTTCCTTCTCCATTTGCTAGGTTGTTTTGCTGTAGCTGAATCAATCGTCCTGCAGGATGTGTGTGTGTGATTTTGCCTGGAGTTTTTTTTACACCACACCTCTCAGTTCAATCAGTGAGCTGCATCCAGATACAGCAGGAGGCCCGTGTAGCTCTTTGCATAAATTTCACTGTGTATTTTCAACCAGCTATTTTTCTGCCCCACTGACACTGAGCAATGCAGTCCCAATTGCATGAATATATGCTGTAAAGTACGTTTCTGAAGAACTGCAGATACGTTAAAACTGTAAAGGTGCTATAAGAATGTTAGTTCTGTGTCAAAATGATCAACAAATTGCGCAAAAAAAATAGCGTTTTTAACATCATGTCAAAGATGTTTATGTATTGTGTTGCAGAGATATCTACTGATATTGGCATGCTAAACAGCTAGCCCTGGCCTTACCATTCCATATTGCCTACTGCACGGCCAACTGAGCTAACCAGCCAACGGCAGCTACAGTTAACAGCATTAAGCGGTTTCTCTCTATTTTTTTGAGAGTATGAATTCAATAGGTGGCCAATTCTTACATATTGCACCTTTGATTTTCTTTGTGTTGCAACTTCATGTTTCTTTAGGTTCAGTTTTCACATTTTCTCATTGTGTTATATGCCCTGATTGGGTTTATGCACAAAAATAATTTGGTTAGGGTTAGAAAAACATCATGGTTTGACTTTAAACACCTGTGTTGAAAGTACAAACACAGCTGGAAATTGAGCCCAGGTGTCCATAAAAATGTCCAGTTGTGTCACGCCTATAAAAATGTGGAAACGCTGAGGTCCTTCATCAAAAATATCCTGTAATTTCACATTTTCAAATCCTGAAACACAGTCCCCTCCATCTCCTGGCATGCAAGACAGATTAAAAACATGTATTGTGCACGTGATAGGACACGTTTTGTGCAAAAGTCACCATGCCATGCACTCAAATTTGAACATATATGGTGGGGCAGAAACGCTAACGGATAACATTTTATCCTAGTAATGACAGTCTGAGTGACCAAAAACACAAGAAGCAGCCCTCTATGTGTGTGTGCATGTTCCAGTATATGTGATAAGTCTGATTCAGCGGGAAGATAGAAAGGTGTGAGTGTGAGATCAGCTACTGTCCTCACCCTCAAGCTCAAAAGTGTTAGATTAACATCGCACATCCCAGCCCTCTCTCATCCACGGCTCTGAAGGACCCAACCAAGGCAGTACAAAACCTATAGGGAAGAGTGTGTGTGTGTGTGTGTGTGTGTGTGTGTGTGTGAGAGAGATCTCTTCCAAAATTCACTGTTAGCTGCAGCACCAATGAGTTTCTCTGTGTGTCTGCATGAATTCACACCTGCACACAGTGTATGCATGCGTGCAGCTTCTGCAAAGGTGTCGAGAGTGACTCAATGCAAAGTAACACCTCAGTTCTTCATCAGCCGCTGTGGTGTGCGTGTGTGTGTGTGTGTGTGTGTGTGTGTGTGTGTGTGTGTGTGCATGCGCGCGTGTGTGTATGTATGGTTTGAGGAGGGTGAGGCTCGATTCCATGTGCAGAAATGTTGCATGTTTGAGCCATAACCGGTCCCATCATCTGATCACACTGCACTGAGAACACTGACAGCCTGTCTTCTCAGGCTGCCCTGGCACAAAAGAGGCTCTTTGAAGGAGTCCCGGCCCAAACAGTTTGGCTGGAGCTTCGCCCTGACGATGGCTCTCCAACTCGGGGACACAAGGAAACACAACCTTCCCTTTGTCAGCGTGGGAGCGTGGGTAAAGCCGAGCAGTCACAAACTGTTACTTCAGCTGTCACCATGTCTGGATTGTGAAGCTTTACTCCCGTGTTTCCCACCCACAGCATCCACATCCTGTCATACCCTAAAGGCTATCGACTACGGCGGTAGTGCTGTTGGTGGTGCTGGTGGTGGTGGCGGGGATGATTAAGCAGGATTTACTGTCGGATCCACAATCCTCCCCACCTCCTCCTCGAGCAAAGTGAGGTTCGCAGCTCTTCAGAGAGCGGTGAGTCATTGAGGGACTGCCAGCTGTGTCAGAGATAAAAACGATTGGAGGAGGCACTGACTGACAGAGTGGAAAGTGTAAACACGGAGGACCTCCGGGCGTCTTGTCTTCTGACATCTCTTCTCCCTGTGTGTTTTTTTTGTTGCCTTTGCTGCTGCTGGTTGGTGGAGATTCATTTCCTTGTTTTCCTTGAATTCTCTCCTCATGTCATCCTTCCTGCAAAGCCCTCCTCCGCTGCATTCCTCGGTGTAACCATTCCTGTCCTCTCTGCCCAGTAGGAAACTGCTGTCCAATCCATAAGTCATGATAACAACCGTCTTCCTCCTACACACACACACACACACACACACACACACAGGCGGTGGAAAACCTCCTCCTCGCTCAGAGCATGATGTCAGACGTCTGCTGGCTGACAGGTCCTGCCATGGGAAAAACATGCATAAGTGTGTTTAAGTGTGTGTGCGCACACCACAGGGGCCTCGAGGCATGTCAGCACACTCGTCCTCATGCTCCACATGTGTGTAAGCACAGACTAAATACACAACCACAGCTGTAATTGAGCCTCGCTCACATCAGAGGAAGCTCGTCAAGAACTACTTTTTTAAGTGACGCTGTGGGTTTATTCTCCAATCTTGCCGTGTGGCACCACGATGATGAGAAAATTTAGCATGCCAATGATTAAACATTTATTTTCATAATGCAGTTTAAAAATCCATCCATTCGTTTTTTGCCAGAACTCCACTCCAATTTGGCCTCCCATCCTTTAAGCGGCTCTATGAAATGCCCACTCTCCCCCTGCATGCGCCGCGTTATTGATTTGCCATTATGTTGCATGGGGGGAAAAAATCCATGGCTCTCCCTTTAAATAACCATCACACGAGGACAAGAGAGATATATCATGGAAAAACCATATCGAATTGGAACACGTGGGACGCCCGCTGTAAGCACGGCAATCTTCGCCACGTGTCTTCTGTCTGACAAAGACGGACTGGTGAATTATCTTAAGCTTTGCTGAATCAGGCTTTTCCAAGAAGTCCTCGTCTGAGGGTTTTGTCGTTGTGAGGGATTCCTCCTCACACCGAGGCTCCACCGATAAATCTGCATGTCTTTCGTGTCGCCCAGTGAGTGGTTTTGGTGATGTAGGCGGCTTTTAAACTGGGGGGCTTTAATTCATGCCTTTGAGTTAAATCTTGACCTTGGAAAAAGTACTAAAAGAAGGCTTCAGTGGTCTGATTGGTCAAATTAAATATGTGATGGTTTTGTTTTTTTGGTCAGTTATTTCCTGTTTTATTTTGTAGTTATATCCTTATATTCTTGTGTCTTATTGTCACTTCCTGCTCACCTGTGCTCCCAGTGTTCTGTTTCCCTCCTATATTCCTCGTGCTCCTCCCTAGACTGATTTCTCCACACACCTGTCTAACATCCGCCTCGATAGCATCGTCCTGTTTCTAAATCTGCACCTCAACACCTTGTTAGTTTAGTTTGTATTCAAGCCTCTGTTGTTCCCTCACTCTTTGTTGGTTAATCTGTTTTTGTCCCCAGCCCTTGTGTGATCCCTGTGTTCCTGATTTGTTCCTCATGGTGTTTCGTGTTTGTCCTCAGTTTTTGATGTAACCTTTTTTCCATAGACTTTCCTGTGCATGCCTTTTGTTCACTTGCTTTTTTGGATTTGAGTATTTGGGACTTTTTAGTTTCAACCCGCCTGTCTCAGTTCTGCATTTGGGTCCTCTTTCGTTACACGTGACAAAATGGGCATCTCCCAGAAATCACTGCGATTTTAGAATGATATTTGTGTCACTGTATCTCCGCTGGAGACAAAAGAGAGAATTTTTGGACTACAAAAAGACTTTCATTTTAGAAGATTCCCCTCAATTTGACTCAGACTGCTGAAGCTTTGCATTAGCTTTGGATAAAGTTAAGAATGTTTTTTTTTTTTTCACTGTGGATTTAAAGCCAGTATTTAGAGGAGAAACAATTTCAGCAAACGAATTACTCTTTCAATGCACGTCAGGGCATGTGAGTATTTTAAGACAGACCTGGATTAATGTGATCCTTTAATGAAATGCTGTTAAAACAAACAGACGTCTAATAATGCTTTCAGTTTTCTTTTCAACCTAATTCATCCCAGTTTTGAGAAGAAAAAGATGTGTTTTTGACCTGAAAATCACCATGTCAGTGCTCACAGGGTTCTGATGGGTAACAGCTCGGTTCTCTTGAGAGACAGATTTTCATAAACAACGAAAAAAAAATCGTGCATGTTTGAGTTTGTCTTATTGACTTTCTCAAACAAACCCAAATGTGAAGAACGGAAACATGTAAGTCCCCAGAAAACATTGTTCTCTATAACGTTAAATATAAATTATTATTGAAAAAGCCACAGACATGATGTCAACAAAAAAACTTTCCAGCAGTGCATTTTTCACCTGACAGACACAACATACTGAAAGTAACTGTGTTCACATCAAGAAAGTAGTGGGTGGGTGAGCTTAGATGTGATGATTCAGTAAGAATTCTCAGTTCTACTCATGAAACCCTTTGCTGCATGTCACCCCCCTGTCTCCCTTCCCCACTTGTCCGTATTAAGGTGTACTTTCCAAAAAAAGCACAAACACTCATCTTAAAAAACTGTTGATAAGTGCATGATTAAAAACTGTTTGAACCCTAATAAGGCATTGTTTTTACTTTGGATCAGATACCTGCAAAAAGCTCCATTAATTGCTAATAAAAACACAACACAGAAATATTAATGATTACATTAATAAAGCAACGGAATAAGCTTGCTAACAGTTAACTGTGACATTAAGGGTGAGTGAGTAATACTCAATAAATGTATTTGTGACGCGATCATGATCAGTTATAAGAAACTCACGAGGCGTTGATGTTCTATAAAATGTTAACAACTGCTCATGAATGTCTTATAATCTTACACTGTCTCATAAAGACGTTTAAAGACCTGATTACCTGTCGATTAATGTTTATTACAATGACCTTAAAGGATAAGTTCATCTAAAAACCAAAATGTAGTCATCATCTCCTCTCCTCCATGCCGATGGAAACTAATTGAAGTTCCGTAACCCACGCAACATGTCTGGAGCGTCACAACGTGAAACAGCGTTGCAGCATTCCCCTACACAACTCAAGTAGATGGGGACTTGTTTTAACAAAAACAGAAAGAAAACATAAAACGACTCCATACAGCTTGTCCAAGTCCGCTGGGAGCCCAGAGATCCAAAATTTATTTGAAAATACGTTATTTACCCAGTTGGCGGAGTGCAAGCTATCAATTTTTGTCTTCGGAACTTCTTTTCTAAATTGATTTGGGATCTCAGGGTTTAAAGAGACTTGGATTACAATGGACGAGCTGTGAGGAGCCTTTTTTTCTTTTAATGTTTTTTAATGTAATCTACTTTGGTGAGAGTAGATGGGGACTACATTTTCACTCTTTTTTGAACTTCACCTTTAATATGAAGTGTCAACAGAACCTCTTCCCTCCACGTTGAAGCTATGTGTTGAAGTATCCGCGTTAGTGTAAACCCATCATCTAATGCGTGACTGAACACACGCGGCGCAGGGACAACCTTAGAAGGGGACGATACAGGACATGCAGCAGACAAAGGGCTGTCTGTGCTGCTGTGCTCAGGAAGTGGCCTGTACAGGCTCTGATGTGGCAAGCTGCAGTACCTGCGACACGCACCGAGTTCCTGTGTTGAGTGTATGATGTCTGGTTCACGTGGCAGGGTGATGAGAGACGCAAGTTCCAAGCTCTGCCTCTTATGAGTCCTGACAAGCTTGCCTTAGGCCGTCAAGTGTGGGAGTGGGAGGTGATTAGACAGCCGTCCGGGTGCCGCGGCTTATACCCTGAAAAGTTTCTATAATGTCGGACGGTTTTATTCAAATAGGGATGCACAGAAAATATGGGGGGGGAAGAAGCGACAAAGAAGGAATAAGAGCACGAGCCAGAAAACAATAGATAATATTGAGCCGTGGTCTTTGTTTATATTGTGCTGTGCATGGCACTTTCTGAGTGATTGTCACCTCTTTTTTCTTTTCCTTTTCCTTTTTTTTTTTTGCGGCAGCTCGATTATCTCTCTAAATTTAATACAAATCTAAAATCCCCGTTGTGCTCTTTTGCTCAAGTAAAGAAAGCTGGTTTCATCTC
>OMLP01008158.1:18568-33627 GCA_900302685.1 Spondyliosoma cantharus | reverse complement strand
TTTTATGTTGAGTTGTGTAATATTACACCCCTGTACAGGGGGCGCTAGGGTTCTAGAGGTGATTCTGAGAGTTACTGCTTTGGTCGTCTGCCTGGATATGTCTTTAACATGAAATGTAGTTAAAGGCGTGGAGTGTGGAGTTTAGGGAGATTTAGCCGTAGAAATGGAATATAGTACTCTAAATTATATTTTCACAGTGTTTAATTACCTGAAACAAAGGATTGTTGTGTTTTTTGTATTACCTTAGAATGAGCCTTTTGGATCTACAGAGGGAGCTAACATGTTGCACTGTTATGTTTCTACAGTAGCCCAGAATGGACAAACCAAACAGCAGCCATGTTCCATAATATGCCGAGCAAATTTGAAGTAAACTATGAAATTTCTAAAAAAAAAATCAAAATGCGAATCTGGTGCGTTTCCATAAACTGTTCTGAGCGAATGAACTAGGCTACGTAAAGTGGACAGAGGATGATGTCAGTGGATGACATGGTGTAGGTTACATCACGCATGGATGTGGAAGTAAACAGAGGCTAGAGGTAAACACACCAGGAGACATATTGGAGAGAGATCCTCAGGAATGACTTCCAATAGGGCAAGTTGTAATTGTTCCTGCATGTCAGCTAGCTTTGGCCATGTTGCCTGCTGTCTGGAGACGACTGAGAAATGATGTGATTGTGATGCAGACAGCGGATCAGTCATGTGAGTTGAATGTTCGCTACGTCAGAGTTTGTTCGGCAGATCAGTTTCCATCAAACATTTTGCACATTGACTCAAGTGATTGTACAAACCTTTTTTGCGAATTTGAAGAACAATTTTGGAATTTCCATAGAATTTCTCACACGATACTCTTCAAAATGCACGTAAAAAAGCTCTATGGAAACATGGTTACTGGCTTTTGAAAGTTACTGTTGAACACCACTAAATCCGACACACTGGACTGTTAATGTCAGTGTTTCAGGTTTTTAATGCGGTGAAATGCTTTCAAAGTGCACACTAAATGACTAACAATGATTAGATCATTTTTGTGGCACGCGTGGTCCTCGAGGCACCATCGTGTGCACCGGAGCCCGCTTTGGGACCCACCGTTTTTGTTAACCTTGATTAAAATATGCTGAACAGCAGTTGAAAGAAGAGTATCAAAGAATCAGCCGGCCTCTCGAGTCCGTCTTTGTACAGTATACTGTACCACGAGACGGCAGATGGCCACAAAAAAACCTTCCACTGCCTGTGCCTTTCTCATCTCTGCTCATTAACAAAGACCCTTTTGAGGGGGAAAGCCCGGAATACAACCTCAGACCACAAACTCTTATCCAACTCGGCTTGAAATGGATCCAGACATGGGGGTTTATTGAATGAAAAATGTTCACTCAGCCACTCAGACCAATTATGTGCCTGTGTCATCCAGGTATGAATCACCAACTCCAAAAACATGAACAATTATGACCCTCAGTCTGTCAAGTGGTAAGTATTGAGTAGCCTGGAGAGTCATTGGCCTCTAATGCCCAGCCTGAGAGGGCTGAGAGATGAAGGGGAAAGAGAAGAGGGACAGAAAGCTCTCCGGGCTGCTGCTGCCAGCCCAGCACCTCTCGTGGAATAAAAATGCACCTCTTATCTCTGATTCTGTGGCCTCGGCTTGATCCACACTGATCTAAAATGACTTTGTAGTTCCAGAACATTATCCTGCCTCTCTGCAGCCATCAGTGGCATCGGCCAACACACAAGCATTAATTATAAATCCATTAAAAGGGCTAGTTCGTCCGCAATGCAGCCATTATCAGATGACATGTCATTATTTTCCCTGCTCGCCGCGGCAGTGAGCGGTGGCGGCTCCTGGCGGGTTCACAGGAACAAACATCTCATCTGTTTAAGGGGGCTGGCTTGGGAGAATATAATGCATGGTGAGCTGGTGAGGGCTCTCCGGGAGTAATGTGGCATCCAGGGTGACAGTGTGATGGCAGTGTTAGGATATTAATTAGACACACAGAAGCCTAAAGAGTTCAATGCACCGCAACTTGAGAAAACACAAGCAAGAACAAGTGAGAGATCAGTCTTACATACACATATTATTAAATCCTTCAACCAAACTTGCAGGAACTATGGGTGGATCTTAGCAGTTTGATGAAACCCTGTCCATTACATCTCTCATTATTTAGAGGTTAATATTCTTAAAAAAAAAAAAAAAAAGAGTTAAAAGTATAGAAACATCAAACATAGCATTTACAAGAAATAATGAGAAAAAGACTAGCAAATTAAATCTGCTAAAATCAATATGTCAAAACAGAAATAGACAACTTTTCAATCCCCCCCAGCATTCCCCTGTCGTACTAATGTGCGGTGGTGCTGCTATCGCAAAGACGGTGCTAGAAACATGGCGACTGCTAGCAGCCTGGCTAAGGTCCAAAGCAAAACACAGACGTAAGAATCCAAATTTGTTCTTGTAGAAAGAATGCCAGTTTTGAACCTTGTCAGATTCCTGTGGTTAGGGGTAACACATATCAGCGAGGGAACAAAATGTGACACAACGCTCTCCCTCTTTGCATTCTTTCCCTCCTTCATTAGTGGGGTTCATTTTCCTTGAAACTATAGAATTTCTGCAGTTATTCCAGTTGTTTCACTGTGACTGGGGGAATACAATGCCCATTTTGTGGACTAGCAGAGTCAAAGCAAGGCTTATAGAGAAACAGCCTAAATGTGGATGATGTTAATGTTAAAAGATAAAGCAAAGAAGTTGCCTGTTGCCAGTTTGACATTTTCCAAGTGGCCTAAAACCTGGTTCTAAATGAGTGCTTATGTTGCTTTGTATGTGGTAGATGTGTAAGTAGGCAACTGGCAACAGCCTATAGGCTAATTTATGGCTTGTTCTGCTGCCCCCAATTGGAGGAAACACAATGCAAATAGGAAAACATTATGAAGAAATGCCGTGAGTGGAGTTACAACACAAACGAATCTTAGCCTGAGATCAATCAGAAATACTATATTAATGCTTCTCTCGCCATACTCCAGCTTTCTTTGTAATGAGCACGCCACAACACAGAATACACCACAGTCATCATCAGCCGATCACATCACTTTTGCCAGACTGTTAATCTGTTCTCCTCATGGCAACTGCCAGACTTACAGAAATTTTAAGTGAAACTCTCGCCAAATTACAACCTAGGCTTTTTTGTGAATGTATATGAGTCAAACATTCATGTAAAAATATAATTAAGACAAAAGAGGCACTTTTAAGATTTACCGTATTTTCGTTTTCAGGTCAAAATCATTTTCAATGGGAGTGCTACGGGCAACTTTACGAAAGCATCAAAATCGCTATTTTTAAAACACTAAGAAGGCTCCACTAACATGGAACTTTGCTCGTAGTATCACCAGGGTCTCTACACATGAACACGAGCATTGAGAACATTGTTTGTGTACACAGAGTTTGCTAAAAAGAACGTTTTAGAACAACTCACGCTAGCATATGCTTGTTCAGCTAGCCGCCGTCCTGCCAGCCGAAAAGTGTCGATTTCTGAATGCAACTTAACCTGGAGGACAGTTAAGGTGGAACGCTCCTAAAGCTTAGTTCCATATAAATGCACGGATAATTTGTTGTTTTGTCATTAGCGAAAAAAAATATTGACCTTGAAGTTGAAAAAGTTAGCCTCATATAAGAAACAATACTACAATCAAAAGCCGGAAAAGTCTTGTGAGTTCTCGTGTGGATAGTTGTTGCCGGAAGATAGTAGCGTTCCACCATAACTCTCTTCCATGATAGGTAGCATTCAGAAATTGACACTTTTCTACTGGCAGGACGGCGGCTAGCGGTACAAGCAACTGCTAACATGAGTTGTCCAAAAACTTTCTTTTTAGTAAACTCTGTGTACACAAACAATGTTCTCAATGCTTGAGTTCATGTGTAGAGACCCTGGTGATACTACGAGCAAAGTTTCATGTTGTGTCGAGCCTTCTTGGTGTTTTAAAAATAGCGAAATTGATGCTATCGTAAAGTTGCCCGTAGCACTCCCAATGAAAATGATTTTGACCCGAAAATGAAAATACGGTGAATCGTAATTATGCTTTTACATGAAGGTTTGGCTTGGGTACATTCACAAAAAATTGCATTTTGGCAAGAGTTTCACTTTAAGTGCAAACTGTTGCGACCCTCCTCCACCCGATTCACCTGACCAGGTATCCCATCCCTTCCACCACCAACGTCTAGACTCCGTCAGGGGCTGTCATTTATGCACAGCTTCACTTCCTCCTTCAAGTCCAATGACATCACTATAGAATCTAATCGCTAAAGACTGGTCACATTCCTCATCTTTATTGTGCACATTTCAATAACGTATCTGTTCTCTTGAAGGCTAACACTGGGGGGATAGTCTTTATAATATCATATAAATAAGATCAAGCTGTTTGTAGATGTCTCCTAATAAAGCTGCCTAGGCCCATTCACATCTTCTCAAATTTAAATTACTCTTCATCACAGTCGATCCCAGGACTGTAACTATTGATTTGAATGAGAGAATGCCATAATGTTCTTTGCACCATATCAATGGAATGAACTTTACAAGACAATGAAACTTTAAACTCAAAGTAACACTCAGTGTTTTCTTTGTTTGCTTTTTTTTGACAGTATGGGGTTGCGTGTCGGGGATTCGGTGTTACACTGTAATTTGGCATACCGTCAAGGCTTGTTACAGTTTACCATGTGACATTAAACTTGTCATTTCTGTCAGGCCCGGACAGGGATAATTATTCAGGCCGGGAATCTAACATCATTCTAGGCCAATCTCTGCACTCAGTCAATTACCATCAGACCGTATGCTGTCAGCCCAGTCACCGGGATAAAATGCTGGTAGTTAAAGGTCCTGCAAACCGCTGATATGCTCAGATCTGTACCAGCCGTAACACTTTCAGAATAGATGTGCTGACTGGAGGAGCCCGGGTTAGGATAAATCCAGACGACAAGGCTGCCAGGCCAGTGAGCGCAGTTCAGGAGTCGGTTTCAACATTTGTAAATGTGACACCACTGGATATTTTGAAGGACACCTAACATGTATTCTAAGTCAAAATATGATCTTTTCCTAAACCTAACCATGGCATAAGAACAACAACATTTTCAAAATTGAAAATTCCACCTCAAAAAACATAAAGTTTCAATATAAGGAAAATCCAACATATCTGTGATTTGTAGAAATCAGGGAACTAACTGCCCTGTGTTGTTTACTCTTTGATTCACATATTTCCACGGCTGGACTGAGTTCTATTAATAAAAAAATGCTGTGAAAGTGCCCTCTTGGATGCCCCTATGTTAAATAAAACATGATAGGGTGCTCTCCCAGTGCCCTTTTTGCACGCTGGTGCCCCACCTCATACAGCTGGTGCCCTTTTAGTTTATTTTGCCCTTGCCCCTCAGACATCCTCAGTCCACCGCTGCACATTTCATTTAGAATTTCAACTCTGGCTTGACACTCCAGACTTTATCCTGCCAGGCCGCTGAGAATTGTCCTGGTGCTCCCAATGTCAGTTGGAGGCTGATTTTTGTGATCTTTGTTTTGTTTTGTTTTTTTACTTTAAAAGCAGAAATGGAAAATAGTTTTACAGTTGCATTGAAATGTTGCCTCCTGTCTGCATTCTAGTGCACTTGTTTATTGTTATAGATAATATTGGACAGATTTTGAGCAATCACTAGGCCTGAAAATGATCTGAGAACAACATCAAACCAATCTGGCATCATTGTCGGAGCAGGTCCTTATGACATCTTCACCAACTCCAAACACTGATGAAGAACGAGTGATATGGTTGAAAGCTCTGGAAACATCTGATAAGTTGGACCTTGAGTCGGGATTGCTTTGTCAAGATCAATTTCCAGACTGAACTTGGAATTCTTGTTGGTTTGTGCAGAAGATTGCAGAGTTCCTGCATTTAGACTATTTGCTTATTCACAGTGCGCTTGCTGCTGTGTTCCTGTCAGGAAGGTGTTTCTTTTATTTGCTCGTGTTTCGTCTATTTGGATGTGTCCTCCTCACTCGCAATGTGTTGAGCTCTTTCAGCCGTTGCATGTGATGTAAATCTCAATACAAAGAGGAAACAGCAATACTGCGAGGCAGAATGAGCTCCGTATTTTTGATTATTTCAGATCAAAGATAAAACTTCCCCGAGCACTGAGGCTTATCTTGTTAAAATAGTCCTAAAGTTGGAGCTGCTCGCATACAAGGACTCAGATGTTCGCTCAATCAACTGGGAGAGGGATCATGTGTCTGTGCCAAATCATACTGTAGTTTGTTTGTGTCGCAGGTGGACTGTGAGCAAACAATAAAAGCCAACCCAATCCAATTTGATTTTTGCTATGTTGTGCAGGATAGATAAGCTATAATCAAATGGCGTGGTGCAGCTCTAGAACAGGGGGAACCATGCCTTGGGAAATCAGATACAGAAGGCTTTTCTGTAGAGAGGTGTTCTCAACAATGTTGTCATTTGGGTAAACAGCTTTCGGCTGTTTGCTTGAAGGACCTAAACGGCATATTCGCCAGCATGGGATTGCACAGAAATATCTTTTTGACCCAAGATGACTTAATTGGTGTCTTCCTTCAACAAGATAAATGGAGGACTAATTAGTGCCGTGCAGATGGCCACCTAAAATTAAGTCCTGCCTGATAGTAAAAATGAACAACTATTGAGAGGAATTCAAATCCCCCTATCTACAGAACACCATTTCTCTCGTTCTATAAAACCCACAGCATAAAACCACAATGAAAGAGAAAAATCTGCATGTACAGAATTAGCCCCAGGCTTATCATCATTTGCCCTGATTCAGACTCTAGCATCTAAGCCTCGGGGCTGAATGCAGGTCTGAAGGCAAACTAAACTAAGTGCTCCTGAACCCTAACCTTTCTCTATTTATAGACGTTTGTTCTGTCAATAGCTCTCAGAGACTCAGATGAGTAGATGCCACTGTCTGCTTTGTTTTATATGTTTTCATTTCCCTGCTGGTGTTTCGGGAAAGGTTAATGATTCCTACAGTACGCATTGGTTTCCTCTCTGTTATCCGCACTGCCTCTATATCCTCATTATCTCCAACTGCGCTCTCATAGGCAGAACACCTGAGCTGTAATTCTTATCCTTGTTAACTCCTGCAGACTGGAGCTGCGTTGATTATGTTTACTTCGGCGGCATGCTGTTTTTAAACGGCGCCCACACAGCTGGAATGATAAAATGCCAACAGTCTACTTTAGATGTCATTGGCGTCTTTCTGTATAAAATCTGCGAGAACGTAAACAATCATTTCCCATTTGGCCTCACTGTAGCTCTGGTATGTTACGCAACAACAGTGCCACCCCGGGAAACTCTAAGATATAGTAAATCCTTATGTGCCTGCAGATATTTATATAATAGACAAGAGTCTACAAGAGCAGACTTTTATTGCCTGTGTTTCGTTCCTGCGCTCATGTTGAGATGTAGTCACTTAAAGGTGCAATATGTAAGATTTTTTGTTGGAAAACATTCAAAATGTATCATCAGATTGTAAAGAAACAACAGCTCTGATGTTATGGCAAAAATGCATTGTGTTGCAGAGAAGTCGGCTGACGGTAGCATGCTAACCAGCTAGCCTCGGGGCCTCTTGCTCTAAGCGGTCCAAAGCTCCTGCTGTATTGCACATTTAACCATTTTAAATCTCTCGAGATCTGCTGGTGAGTCAGTTGTTACATATTGTTCAGACATTTATTTAGGTTTTATTTTGACAATAACCCTCATTAATAAGTGTTGAATTAATAGTTATATTTACTTTACCTAACAATCATTTGACTGTTAACAAACAGAGAAAATGCTTTAAAACTATATTTTGAATCATAATTTATCATTTTGATTGTTTTGGTTGTTTTTTAACTCCTGTGTATTAATTTTGAACTCCAGTATACTGTACTGCTCTAACGTTGCCTAGCTAGCATTAGAAACATTAGTGGTAGCTCGTGTAAGGAAGTTTGCATTAGCAACGTTAGCTAGTGTACTGACAACCACTTGGGCGGGCAGATGATTTGAACAACAGCGTCATTGTGGCGTGAATGCAAGGAAAGAGGGAGATTTTCATTGTCAGTGTGATGTCCATCACTCCTGCTGTGAAACAAGGCAACTATATTACCCTAGGAGAATGTAAATATATAAAAGAAATATGAAGCAGGAGCAAACAGCTGGTTAGCTTATCTAGCATTGCGTTTATAGGCAACCGGCAGAGATACAAGAAGTAGATACGAGAAACAAATTGTTGTTTTTTCACTTTGCGTGTTGTAAAGATTTACCAAAAGAGACAACCAGTGAGCTTGTGTGATGTTGGTTGTGACATTGTAACCAGACTAGCTGTATTCTAGGCAAAGTTAAGTGGTCGCTGACTGTCGATCTACATCTTCAAACTCCTGGAAATAACAGTAGTGTAGCTCTGGTATCAATCAGAAGACATCTAACAATCCTGATGATAAAGACAGCCTTTTCTTAACTGAAAAAACACCTTATAGGTCGAACAGTGCAAGCAGCTTATTACGACACATATTGACATTTCTTCTCATACGGCAATCTCTAGTTGCCATAGTTATTATTATAATGCTGGCAAAGGAGGAAGTCAGGTCAAGTGGATAGAAGGGTAAAATAAGCATAGGAAGCCGCTGCTCATGTCCAGTGTGAAATGAAAAGCCATTGGACAGCATACAGAATAGGGGAAAGTGTGGCAAGGTGTGCATCAATTCAACAACTGACGTGTACATTTTGTTAAGTCTTTTTACAGCACGCATGAGGAATTCCTGGCGAGACGGTTGGCCATTCATTTGAAGTGATCACCACGCTGGTGTGAAGACAAAGCACTGGGAAAGTGTGAGAAAGCGCTGTATTACAGTGTAAGATGGGGGTGTGTGGTGTGCAGTAATATAAAACAATTTACTCTTACACTGTAATGACAGCAAAGTCTCAGGTTTGTATTTGTGCCCTGCTTAAAAATATTTAGACTGTGTTTGCAGACTGTAAGCTATTGTGTAACCCAACATATCTGTGGCCACATTTACACTTGAAATTTTTAAGGTGCAATATGTTAGAATTAAGAATTGTTTCAATTTAAACCAGTAACAGTTAACTAAAATGATCAACAGAGTGTGATGAAATGAAAGATTTGATGTTGATGAAGACATCGATGTATTGTGTATCTACTTGAGTTAGCATGCTAACCAGCTAGATGTGATGAAAATAGTAAATAGAAATAGTAAAAAAACAAAACAACAAAAAACAAACAAAAAAAAAACAATGAAACAAAAAACAACCCCTCCCCTGGAGCTCCAAGCTTTTTGTCTGGGCAGAGTCAACTTGTAGGAGGGCTACTTGCACAGCTAGCTTAGAAGATTAGCTAACGATAACTACAGTTAACAGCAGCTCTAGTTGTTACTCTGGTGATATGTTGCCCCCTAGTTGTTTGGAATATGACCTCAACCGGTGGCCGGTTATTTCATATTGCACCTTTAAGTGTCTCATACTGTATCTGGATCATAACAGATGTGATTTAATAAACTTTTGTTTGCACACATTCACCACATAGATGTGTCTCTGTTGTAGAGCATTGGATACCCGACGAAACCAGACGGACAAAAATTTAGGAACAAGACGTCCGGGTCCTGGTCAGATTTCAGAACTTCTTTTAATGAAATACAGTGTTAAAAGAGGTAATTGGTGTACAATCAGTGTAAACAAGCAAGCTGTAACCATGGTAACAGGGTGCCTCAGCTCACGTTAACTGTCAGGCTTGAATCAGGTTCAGACGTAACAAACAGAATGCCTATTGGGTTAAGGTTGGGTTCGGTTATGACTCCTCTTGGAGTCTGTCGGGTTCAGACAGAAAAATGCAGCCTGAGTTCGTTTCTGTGTAATTTTCAAGTGTCCGGATCACAGACCCTGTCTGTAACTATTTCCAGGAGCTGCTTTCTGACGTAGTTGCACTTGTGTGGAGTAATGATTGTTAATGTGAAATGAACAGATGGATGCTTTTACACCTCGCACATCTGGCCAGAGTGATGGACACCACTTTCCGATCCTTCTGGAGTGCTTCTTGGTTGCTTTTACACTTTTTCCCGAATGTGGCAAAATGTAAAATTAAGTGACCAAGTGTAAATGGGGTCTGTGTTTCCGGCTGCATTTACTTTGCTTTTGCCTGGTTTGTATTCGTGTCTCATAATTACACCACTCTCTGGAGTAAGCGAGGATTAGTTGCACCTTACGTCAGCACGCTTTTGGCATCAAGGTAAAAAAAAAACGAACACCTACAAAAGCACAATAATTTAACAAATACAAGGCCACCTGGAACATTTCACTGTTTCTCGTTCTGCCTCATTTTGTACCGTGAGTTGACAACCAGGCAGGAAAGGTGACGGTGTTGAGCTCATGCCGACTTTGGACCTGGCAGATCGGGTCAAGGTTGCTCCTCTACATGAACTCTGAACATCCGGACGAACATCATGACCAACCCATGCGGTAGAAAAGAAAAAAATGATAATATGGCTGTTTGGCCACAGATCAAACTCTAATCACTGAAGTCAGTCTGTATTTGACAGTGTCTCCAGATGGCAGTGGGCAAGGGGACATGATCACATGACTGCATCCTTCTCCGCAGTCCCCGCTGTGAGGAAGATGGCAGTACTGTTGATGTCTCCAGTGACAGATTGTTGGGGAGGAGGTCTGTCTAAATAAAGCACCAATCTGTAATGAATCCATGTTTCTGATTCATGAAATGTTCTGCTTCTGCTCTGAATGTTAAATGTCATTTTTTACATTTCCTGATCACCATGTGTGCTGCTGCAGGTTAGACTGGACACAGCTGCCTGAAGGCTGTTTCACTTCATATATGCTGCAAAATCACAGCACGTCAGCGAGGCCTCAACTGCTCTCGATGAACTGTGCCCCAGGGGTTCTAGGATTAAATTGGTCCTTTGCATGTCCTGATATACAGTGCACTCAGAAAGTACTCCTGATACCTTCACTTTTTTCACATTTTCATCCCTTGAATTGATGAATGTGAATAATTGCTGATTATTTCCAAGCTTTTTTTAAGTTGACATTTTAACTTTGCCCAGCAAGTGTGTGTTTTTAAAGGACGGTCCTCAGGAAACAGGTCCTAGAGGGCTCCTGTGCTCCTTTGCCATTGAAATTGTTTAATTTTTTCATGAGACTGGCTTCTCAATGATACTCAGTGTGTTTTTTTTCATCACAGCAGCCAAAGTAGGAAATAACTGCTCTTGATAGTAAGTAACACTGTCTGAAGCTAGAAAGGTGGCAGGGTCGGCCAAATATAAACAAAGTAAAACAGTATGAAATTGTGTTGTCCTTTAAGGTCAGTTTGTTTGTAATTTATTCAGTCATGTAAACAAAGAGAGTTTGTTTATTTAGTTTCTTTAAGCATGAAAAAAAAACCAGTCAATAACGATCTTTCTCTTCTGATTAAAATGTCTTCCCCAAAACTATGCATTGGACCTTTAAAGTTGATTAAGAAAAAGTATGATTTTGAGCATGTACTACATGTACAAAAACACGCCTATTGAGAGCAGCGCTGCATCTCATCCCTGTGATTAGAATAAACAGAAAAAATCTCTGAAACAATGGCGAGAAAGCTCCTGTTATGACGGAGACAGGGCCATCTGGGGGAACATGGTCTGGAAAGAGCACAAACAATCAGGACCTTGTTCTCAGCTGCTTTGGCAGACTAGATGTTAAGGGTTTACATGGACTCAGATCAGTCTACGAGCCTGAAGGTGAGCATTACATGACACACAAAGTGACAAGACGGAAGCTGACACAAAAAACAGATGCCGACATCGACGCCAAGACATGCATGCAGCGGGAGGAGATCAATTGTGTCTTCTTGGCTTTCATCAAAGTTTGTCAGGAAGGAAAATGTGTCTGTGCTTTCTCACAGCCCCCAGAGATTTATTTGTAAATGTCACACTTGTCAAATCGTCAGCAACTGTGTCTCCCGTAGATGCCACATTTTCCCTGGAACAGAGAAAAACCAGCGGGTGAAAATGACAAAATAACCCACTGATATTTATTTCATTTCATTTTTTGGATCATTTTTTTGGCCATCTGCAGGCACAGGAATCCTGAAATTGAAATGGCCTCAGCAGGTTTAATTGTAAATTAAGACTCCAGACCACATCGTCACCATCACCTCCACACACACACACATACGCACAGACTAACACAGATGTTACAAGAACCTTCATGCTACACGGCGGCAGACAGGCGGTATTCACTCACTCTCAAACATTCCTGGTTTGTCTCTCATTAAAAATGTTTGCCTGGATGACACCGTTCTGTCTTTAACCAACCGTGACCGTATCATCTGTCCCAGGAATCAGTAAAAAAAATCTGTCAGTGCATTGTTTTCACTCGCCTTAGCTGTATTGGAGAAAAATAATAAACCTGCTCAAATTATCTAAGAAATGACATCTCTCTGAATCTGGAGGAACGTCTGTTTTATCTAACCAAATTATAAATTGAGCTACAACAGAGAATTGGATCATGCGTTCTGATCATAATCAGATTTCATATTTGCCCAAATTGTTCTCTGGTGACAGGGTGTCACCAAGTGACAGACAGAAGCAAAGAATTAGGAAACCTTTGAAGAAACAAGTAAGCAAACCATTACCGACTGAAAACAACAACGAAAAGGTTCTGTTAGAACTGAAAGGTTCCCTCTTCATTTGAAATGCTAAATGTTGTGAATTTTGAGTAACTGGTGACAGTTTTGTTATTGTACACCTGCCTGACAGGATTTGAAATGATTTCAAACTGTTTATTAGATGTCAAATACAATTACTGAATTGATTAAATCATAGAGAATGTGTCTGATTTGCAATGTTTAATAATCATATTAAAAACATATTCTTCATGTCAAAGGTCAAAGAATAATATTTAAACTGTTACAGATTTTAATAAGTATTAAATATGCAATGTGTAAGAATTGGTATCTTGTTAAACTCACAGTCAAAGCAAGAATAACTGCTAACTACTGCTAACCGTAGCTACAATTAGTAGGTTAGCTCAGTTAGCTGTGCAGCTAGTGGTCCAGATTGGGAGCTTGGGCCACCGGGGTAGTGTCAGTGTTAAAATAAAAGACTGTTGTTTCTTCAAATTCTCTTCATATGTTCAGTTAATCTTTAAAATGTTTTCAACCACAATTTTTACATACATATTTTTATGCACGTTTAAAGCGAAAATCTCGCCAAAAAGCAACCTAGGCTTTATTTGTGAATGTATATGAGTCGAACCTTCATGTAAAAGCATAATTACGACGAAAGACGCATTTTTAAGATTTACCATAGTTTCGTTTTTGGGCAAGCTAATTTTGAATGGGAGTGCAGGGGCATATTCGCTATTTTAAAACACTAAGAAGGCTCGACACAACATGAAACTTTGCTTGTAGTATCACCAGGGTCTCTACACATGAACACTGCATTCATTCAGCATTGAGAACATTGTTTGTGTACACAGAGTTTACTAAAAAGAGAGTTTTTGATCTACTCACGTTAGTTGCTGTATCTCAGCGCGCCGCCATCATGGCAGTCAAAAAGCATCCATCCGCCGCCTGCGACCTAACAGGAAGGAGAGTAATGGTGGACCGCTCTTCAAGCTTAGTTCCATATGATTGCACGGATAATTTGTTGTTTTGTCGTTAGCGAAAAACAAGCCTCATATAAGAAACAATACTACAATCAAAAGCCGGAAAGTCACGTGACATCTCACGTGGATAGTTGTTGCCGGACGCCAGAATGCTACCAGTGACCTGAGTGACACAGACACAGCACAACAGCATGAAGACCGAGAGGAAACACCTAAAGACATGGCTGGGTATGAAGAATATGATTTAATGGGCGAGATGTTCGAGTTCGACGGATGTCCACCTTTTTGAGCCCGAGCTTACGGATGAAGAGATCCAAGAGCTTGACGAAAGGGCGAGGAGAGAGCGACAGGAGCCGGCGGCGGATTGATACTTTTTGACGTCAGAGACACAGCAGCTAACATGAGTTTGTTCAAAAACCTCTTGTTTAGTAAACTCTGTATACACAAACAATGCTCGTGTTCATGTGTAGAGACCCTGGTGATGCTACGAGCAAAGTTTCATGTTGTGTCGAGCCTTCTTAGTGTAAAATAAAAAAAAAAAAGCGATCTTTGATGCTATCTAAGTGCCCCATGCACTCCCATTCAAAATTAGCTTGCCTGAAAACGAAACTATGGTAAATCTTAAAAGTGCATCTTTCGTCGTAATTATGCTTTTAGATGAAGGTTTGACTCTTATACATTCACAAATAAAGCCTAGGTTGCTTTTTGGCGAGAGTTTCATTTAAGAGTCACAGAGACAACCATACAGAAAGTTTTAAATCTACACATTTTAGAGCAATCTTTGGACATTTTGTGTAAAATGAATGACTCCTATTCACTTCCTTTTGCAGAGAGTTGCATCAGATAATTGATTTCACTCCCCATATCCTTACAGTACATTTGTAGCTACAGCCAGCCAAGGGTGGATATCTTATTTCATTTCAGGCCAGGGAACAATATACAGAAAAGTTTCTCAAGAACAATTCGTGACGTTCAAAAGTATTAATTGTATATAGAAAAACTGCTTTTGACTTTATTGACATATACTGAATAATGAAAAGGCTCGGCTGCTTAGTACCAATATTGAGGTTGTGTTGACGCAATAGATTAAATCATGAGGTATTGTACTGAACAAAATGCAGCCTAGTTATAAACTGTAAATGTGTTTTGAGTCGTAAAATTAAAGAATTGTCAGACCCACGTTTGGTTTAAGTTAGGTCAGCCACCGTGACCAAAGCTGGTAGTAGGAAGCAGGGACCCAACTGAAAACTTGAAAACGCCTTATTTTGCATCTATAATAATGCATATTATAATATAGATATAATTTTAATTTTTTACGATTGATTCAGGCCAAGGCTGCCCAAATTGGGGGCCTTAAAGTTTGATTTGATTCTGTGATGAAGTCAGTCAATTAAGGGAATTTAGGATCCTAGTAATACGGAAGCCTTGAA
>OMLP01008158.1:5992-18538 GCA_900302685.1 Spondyliosoma cantharus | reverse complement strand
AGATTATCGTGGCAAGGTCAAATTGATTACATTTTTATGTAGACAAATAATTTTTTTTTAAATACATCTACAAAACTTGTAGAAAGGCACAGAATAAAAGTGTCTCTTTGATTTAAATACATGATTATAATTATGAGTAAATCAATTTAGAATTATGTTTTTTCATTAATTAAATTGTATTTTTTATCTTTTTTTTATCTCTGTATATAAATTCTTACATTAGGTTGCAGCTTCTAACAACATTTGTGAGCTAAGAGTATAAAGCTGTTGGTATCATGTGGTATCTGTGCTTCGTCAGTGATCAGGTGGCTTGGAATCTGCCAGTGTGTGGGGAAAAAAATGTACGAATGGCTGACCGCTCCCAGCACACTGTACTGCACTAATGTCAGCTGGCTAGCTTTAGTCACATTCAGTGGCTGAATGTTGTCAATAACACCTTTTAAAACATTACTTAGCATCTTTGAGTAAGGCCCAAGGGCCAAAGCTAGCGTAAGATTCATTTTGGCCCACTAGATGTTTATTGCAAGTAAAAAAATAAAATAGAATATATACATAATACAAATAGCTGTTTATGCTGTTTTATTTTGTTATGAGATAAAAATGTTCTTCAAATATGTAGGATCCCTACGTTTTTATTATTTTTCAGAATCAGCGCACAGTGAGTGACAATTTGTCCAAATTTGTCAGTCAATTAAGGAAACGTAATTGTAGTGATACGGAAGCCCTGAGAGACAATTTAAAAAAAAAAAAAAGGGAAGGAATTTAGACATTTTTTCCAGGCCTGTGGATTAAATTATCCTAATTTAGATCAGACTCAGAAAATGAAAAACAAAAATAAATGTCTTGCTAACTTGCCTTCACATTTTGCATCTTAAAAAAACAATAGGTTCTTGTTTGTCGTCCATTTTCCACCATTTAGTTTTAGTTTTGGCCATCAAATGGAGAAGGCTTGGGCCTCCATACAGGCTGTAGATTCCCATGTTTGCAGCCGTTGTGGAATTTTAGCTCGCTTTTCAGGAGAGATGAAGAAGACTCAGAGGCACCGAAGACTTACGCTGAGGTAGTTTACACAAACTTGATCAAGGAGGAACAAGATCACAACACATCTGTGTGTCCAGTCATTCCTCCCGAACCTTCTCCAGTTTCAGGTTATATCTACAGCTCTGAAGCATCCCTCCCATACATGGTTATCTGTTTAACAGCAAGGGAGGGAGAAGTTACTGCATGAGCTTCTCGCCTCTGGTCAAGTGAGAAAATGGATAGAGAGATCGAAGGCCATCTTTCTAGTTTTACACAAACAGTCAGTTTGTCGGGCATCTGTTCTGTAGACATATCAACAGTAGCTTCGAATCGCTGTTGTAAATCGAAGTTGTAAACGCCATGACATATAAACTCATGGAGCAGGCGTCATGCCCTTATCCAGACCTTAATGTTTATACAGGGTGCGCATGACATCGACATCCTATCGTATGATGACAGAATGTCCTGGGAGAATCATATTTTTCTCCCAAAGCAGCCAGAGGAAACAACTTGCACTCCCTTTGTGGAGTGCTTGCTTATTTCCATGGCAACTTCACAGTCGTAACAAGACTCCCAGTGCTGGTTTGTTTTAGGTTCTGTGCCCAGTTTCAATGCAATGCTGGTTGCAGGTTAATACTTTACAAACATGTAGCTCTCAGCAAGAGAATGAATAAGTGCACCTCCTCAAAATGGTGCACTGTTTCTTTAAAAGAAAGGGCCGCCTGTGTGATTTTATAAGACGAAGCACTTCTAAAAGTAAGGTGTATGGAGTAGATTACAGAACGTACAGTTATAAGACAACAACGAGAACAAAAGAGACCTTAAAACATCATCAAACATAGAAACATGGATGCACCTCTGCTCACACTATAAATTCAGTTCATGTAATCAGATCAACCCGTAACGTGTCAGGTGTTAACAGGGTCTGTCAGTGGCGAGGAGCGAGGCGTTGAGTCTGCTCCGAAGCGAAGAGGCATCAGGGTTCAGCCTTCACCCCTGCTTAGACAGACAATACCTTTAACGGGCCCATAACTCGTCTGCATATGGGCAGAGCAGCTGTATAAATCATAAATCAAATGGTTTGTTTGTAGCCGTGATTTAACTGTTTTTAACAAACACGACTCAGACAGGAAGGAAGCAGGAGAGACCAAGATGCTTTCACTGCTGCAATCCATCACGTTATGTTTGCATAATTGCCTGAAAACAGGTTCAGCAGGTGTAAATCCAACACGCTTGTTAATCCTGAACTTACACTGGAGGGTCTTTTGCACATCTGTCTATCACATAAAGCATCTCTAAAGCTGGCATTGACTGTAATGTTCTGAAACATGGGGAAATGACGCCTTTCATAACTGTATTATGGCTGTGGGAAATGAAGCAACACATCATTATTACACTGTATATATTCAAAGGGGCACTATGTAGATTTGGAGAAGAAATTCAAAATCAGAATTTTTATATTTATAATATTAATGAGGTCATAATACAAACTCAGAAATGTTTTGTTTTTTTCCATAATGAATCAACAAGCTGTTCTCAGAGGAAAATAAGGTCCTCAGAACACTGTCTGAAGCTAGAAAAGTGGCAGGGTCCACCACATGTAAACAAAGTAAAACAGTATGAACTTGTGCTGTCCTTTAAAGCCAGTTTGTTTAATTGGTTTATTCAGTCATGAAAACAAAGAGAGTTTGTGTATTTAGTTTCTTTTGGCATAAAAAACATCAGTCAATGTAGATCGTCTTCTTCTGATTCCCCAAAACTACACAGGGCATCTTCACATCTAATTAAATTTGAAAGCTGCATAGCTAGGGGTTTGGACTGGGAGCTAGGGACCAGGGGAGAGTTAGCATTTACATCGCTAGCAGCAGTAAGTGGTTACTCCAGTGATATGCTGCCCCCGGTGGCATCGCACCTTTAATAGTCTAAATATTCAAATTCAGCGTCTGAATTCAAACCTTGGGTACCTTGAAAGGCGCTATATAAATCGAAGTTATTATTATTATTATTATTAAAACTTCACAGTGCCCCTATAATCTGACATAGCCACAACTAGATCTATTACCCCATCATCATGCATCCAGCAAACAGCTGTGTTGGAAAAAATATGTATTTTTTAACTTTGACTTTATCACAGGTAACCAAAGGTCAAATCTTTTGGCCCCCAAAATCACCACAAATTCAAAGTTCCATGTAGAAGCTTTAACCTTGTTTTAGTAACTGAAAGTAGAATGCAGTATTGTAATCCATGTCACAGAGTGTAACTGCATGAGAAGCTGATGGATATCAGTGTCAAACTGTTAAATTAACACCGTGAATAATGACAGTTTTGCCCTTCAACTTCATAGTGTCATTTGTCATTTTGCGAGTGGTTTTACCTGCCACCGTGTCAACATGACCACACGCTGTAACACAGCAGAGTGTCACTGAGAAGACACGGCACGAGACCTTGTTTTTCTGTCCGCCCCCATCCATCACAGCTCCTTCAGCATTGATCAAGTCAGCGCTGCACCTCCAGTTCAACGTCTCGCGGCTCGCAGAAAGCGGCTCTTCTTTACCTTGCCTAAGCCTGACCAACAGTAAGTGATAGAGCGAGATTCTCCAAGTGCACCCACATTTCTATACTGTGTGCAAGTTGCAATGTCCGTTGGATTCCAATTTTCAATCTGTGTTTGGCATAAAATAGCAACACGAGGCCATTTGATGAATGCAGGGTTTATGTGGGCAGTGGCCTACTTGAATGTTAGCGTGTGACTGATGGCTGCATCCATCACTTCAATGTCATTATTCAAAAGACATCAAATAACTACTGGGAAAAGTGGGTCAAAAGAAGGAGAACTTGGTGAGTGGACCGACTCGACATATGGGAGGGTTGCATCAGAGAAGTTGAGATTCGGCTCTCCCCCCTGTGACAAATCACCGCAGCGCTGGAGTTCGTGTCAGCGCGGTGGCTAAATTAACATTATATGGGCGAAACCACTAACAGAGACAGCAAAGGTGGAATTTACCTCAGGGTCTGGAAAGTTAACACATAACACTGCATCGGAGGAATACCTGATGAGGGGCATGTTTATATGTATGAAGGGTCTTGCCACTTTTTATATCCCCATGATTTGGCATAGCAGATGGTCATTAAATCCAATGTTTTGCTCTCGTGTGTTGTGTGTGTTCATGCAAGTTCGAGTGAAGGAGCGGAATCGTCTTGTGTGGTCTTCTTTTTGACGACGGTGCCAAAACACATGATAAAGACCTGAAAAATGTTTTTGTAATTATCATGTGGCTAATTTTCAGTTGAACTGCGGTCGCTCGAAAACAACAACAAATCGACAATGGGCGTCTTAGATGTGCAGGTGAACTCTGCCGTTAATGACTACATTAACATGCACACATGAAATCATGTTATTCGGAGAAATCAGGTTAGGGCAAAAAAAAAAAAAAAGATCAGGAAAGGTATTTGCATGCACGGTAATAAAACTTCCCAATCCATATTTTAAGCGAATTGGTGAAATGTGACTCTGCAGCCTGGAGATTTTCAGTAAGACCGGTTCCCCAACGCAGTGAGAGGAATGTAATGAGAGTGAACGCAGCTTTTTCTCAGCGTCCATGAGTTTGACTCTCACAAACAGCAGCCTGTTGAGGTGTGGGACTTGACTTTCTTGTTCTTGTTGATTTCAGTTTTAATTGGATTTTGGGTGTTATTTGAATCCAATACTCAATGATCGTCTCTTTTCACCCCACCCTGCACTGCTTTCATAGCATTGCTCTCCTTGAAACAGATGAACACTTTTGTTAGAAATAGTTATTGCATTTTTGGAAAGCATGCTTATTTGCTTAAGTGTTAAATGAGAAGATCAATACCATTCTTGTGTGTGTGAGCTAATTATACCGCCCGGAGACTCTGCGCTGAGTTTAGCATAAAGATTGGAGGGAGACTGGAGGAGGAAATAGCTAGCCTGGTTCTGTCCAAAGATAATAAAACCCACCTACACGCACCTCCACAACCAATTAACATGTTATATCTCGTTGGTTTAATCCGTACGGGGGCAAAAGTGTAAAAATAAGTTGGTGGTGCTGGCTGGCGGATCTCTGGACGGAACCAGATCTGCAGGGGAGTCTTGATGCAAAGCTACACTAACTAGCTGCTGGTGGTAGCTTCATACCTGATACACTCACATGACATCTTCGCATCTAACTCTCAGTAAGAAAGCAAAACAAGTTATCAGAGTATTTCTTACTGATCTGGTTTATATTTCAATGCTGCAAAACCTATGCAGAACCTTTCACTCCTCTCTCTTCCGCCTGGTGTTACTCCCCTTACACTCAGCCCCTTACCAGCACAGAGGTTTGACCTCGACCCCCTCGACGCGACTCGCCATCAAAGATGACAGTCCAGTGTGTCATGGCCCCAGGGCAGAGCACCCTGGGCTTAAGGCGCGCCTGGTTCACCTCACACGCACATACAACACAGTTATTTTCCACCGTTTTCAAAACCCCAATACGAGTGCCACGCACAAACATGATGAGCCCAAAGCACCATGCGTAGCAGGAACGTGTTGACATGTGTTTTGTACAGTACGCCGGCGCAGGTAATAGAATTTAATCACAAGTTGCATGATTTTCCACTGCTGAATCAGGCCTCCGACATCTGAAGGGATGTGCAGAACAGCCAATATTTCTCTTATCCTTTTCAGACAGATTCAGCTATAGCGCTGCAACGAAGGCTCACCTCTACACCTTTGTTTGTTCAAACTGAACCAGGCAGTGATGGCGTCAAGGCGCTTCAGTGTGTCATTTCATACAGCATGGCGGCACTGCGGAACCAAAAGAGGGGTGACGATGCACACCTTAACGATGAAATCTGTGGGGGGGTTTGTCAATCTGAAAATCTCAAAAAGTCTCAGCAAACTATTTATAATCATATGGATACTGTTACAGTGTGTTATAATTGAGATCCTGACCCACCATGCATTGTGGCAAGCACATGTTTTTTTTGCTCTAAATTACATAATCACATAATCACCATCAGTAAATAGCCGACCCTGTCTGGCTCTCACTCGCAGAGAGGAATGCAGTTTCCTGGGGTGAAGTTCACTGAAGACTCCATAGGGAGGGCTGACTGGGTCACGTGACTTTTCCTCATTAAATTTGGTGATATTTTTTTCTATATAAGTTGCCAAAGTCACTAGCTACAACAACACAACAATGGAAGGTGTGTTAAAGATTTTTGCACGAGATCGCCTATTAAAATCATTGCCAGTCAACTGTAGGAGCCTCCGGGCTCTCGCTACCGGGGACAGAAGCTGTTTTCTGAATGACGTCATTGTGGAGTTAACGGTGCACTCTGTTGTTTTGGAAAAGCAATCCAGAAACTCAGAAGGTTATAATATAAACTGAGAAATATCCATCATTTCCATAACTGAATAAATAAGCCTTCCTCAGAGGAAAATCAGGCCCCCGGAACAATGTTTGAAGCTGTGATTACTGTTGGAGTATAGAGTCATTTAACAGTTATTTTATTAAGAAAATAACACTTACAGCACCTTTAAAGTAAGCTTTATTGTAGCCCTACATTGGTAAAAAAACAAACAAAAAAAAACCAATACTTTTAAGAAATATTCAAAAGAAGTAGAAGAATTCCACAAATGACCTTGATACAGTCACAAAAGTAACAGTTTCTGGGTGGTGGAACACAGTAAAATGCTTGATTCTACACAGAAGGATCATCATGATCACCGTGCAGCTGAGAGTGGGCACATTTTATAGTCAAAAAGTTTGACAAAAAGAAATAAGGAGGAGATAGAAGTCATAAAGCGGTGAAAAGAAAACCATTTGAGAAGTATGGGGCAGCGCTGTGCTTCTCAAAGCGACAGATTTCATTCAGTTGCCTACAGAAGAATAATGAGTGAGCAGGGTAGAGAGGAAGGAAACAGAGCAGAGGAAAGTGGTCCATGAGGCCAGAAAGCTTCTGAAAATATGAGCGAATGTACAGTCATAAAATAGTGTGTGTGTGTGTGCGCGTGTGCAAGCGTGCGTGTGTGTGTGTGCCATCACAGCGGAGTAGGATACTGCTTTTAAAATGTCAGCCTGCTCCTGCAACGCTCTCCAAATAGACAATTGAATTTATCGTGTCATTTAAAGTTTCTGTCGGGCAGCTTATAGGCAGACTTTGGTCTGGGGAAATTTGCTGAACCTTGCAACCCCCGGGATAACAGAGACCCGCGATGAAGTGTGAGTGAGCCCACGTCTCTCGGTGGTTCCCAGCCTCTTTCAGACGTTCCCCCACATCCCCTGTCACATGAACTCAGGCGCCGCTCCATCATTTCATCAACACCACCTGTCGTGTTATAAGCGTGTTCATTTGAATTGATCTTAAACTGGGTGCTATTCTCCAAAACCATGCAGCACCCTTTCAAGTTCAATTTAGTCAATTTGGTCAATATCTGCATTTTTGAATTGGCTGCTTTATTCCACAAGCTTTCCATCGCTTGCAGCTACATGAATACATCTGGTTGGAACAATGCCTGTTTGGGGATATTCAATATTTTACTCTTTTTTTAGATTGTGATTTCCATGGTAAGTATGATGGGTTGTTTTTTTCAGCCACAGAGCAAGGTGAAATACTCTAATTGAATTGAATGAATTGAATTGAATTCTTACAACACCCGTATCGAAACACTGAAAAACTTTTCCATATGTTTCAAGGGGAAAGCCATGACACCTGCCCTCGCAGCTGAATGTCTCCGGATGCTCAACAAAACTAAATGCAGATAATAATGGAGATGGCAGCCGTGAAGTCAAACACGCATCTCTCTGAAGGACTAATGTTCTGCAACTATTTTGTCAAATCTAAATGCATTCAAATCAGTGAGCGGATGTGCTTTACTTACTTCAACTAAAACTAGAACTGAGGCTGAGGTGCACCGATCACAGCGTTCTGTCTTTGTTTAATCGTGGATTTGAACTGTAGTAACTGTTTAAAATCAATAACATTGTGCTTAGTGTTGTATGAGAGAAATAGCAGAAATGAGAGGATTCCTGTCCTGCCATGACTCCAGAAACAGAAAAGAAAAACAGTCCAGGGCAGACTATTCTTATAGCTGAAGCATCCTGAAAAAACACTTCAGCTATTCAAAACGCTGTGTTCAGGGTTCAAACATTGAAAAAAACTGATCACATTACCTATCCTTTGACAATACGTTCAGTTATTGCTGGTTCAAAGAGCCGCCCTTTCTCCTGGAAATTATGTTTTGATACAACTAATTTGCAACAGCAACATTTGAGGGAAACATAATGCCTACCAAATTACATTTTCTATTAACATAATTAGGAAACTTAGTTAATTACCACACCTGGCAAGTCGCCAGAAAACTGTGGTACACACTGGTGGTGACTACAGCATTATTTAGTTTTTTTTGGCGGTTATATTCAGGCACAAAATGCATCATCTGTCCGATTTTAGGCCTTCTGTACCAATCAAAATGTCAATACTAGACAGTGCTGATAAACTATAAACCAAGATTGTATTAGGAGGCAGTGTGCCTGTTGCTCTCCTAAAATGTTTTCAGAAACATATTTTAGCATGCTGTTTAGCCGCAAGACAGGGGCGGCTGGGGTAGAGCCAGCATCTTGTTAATGGAAGGTTGCTGGTTCGATTCCCCTGGTGTGCATGTCACAGTGTCCTTGGGCAAGACACTGAACCCCAAACTTCCCCTGATGTGCTGGTTGGCACCTTGCATGGAAGCCACTGCCATCGGTGTATGAATGTATGTATGAAAACAAAAGCGTCTGCTAAATGTCCTAAAATGAAAATGAAATGAAACAAGAATGTTTATAAACCTGATGTGTTCGCCATATTGATTCTGTAATGTGAAAAGTGTTCAGATTAGTTCAAATCATTGAACGGGTCATTATGAGGCCTCAGCAGCGCCTGGTGACAAACTGACCGTTTCACTCAGGTGTTGTGGCAGCGTTTCCCCCAGAATACAAGGGCCTTCTTTCGAGTGGTTTAACACACCTACTACTTTATAACCTAAAAGTGAGTCTGTATATTAACAGCTTTGATACAACTGCTGAGTCAAACTTTCCCAGCGTAGTGTCAATGACTTTGCGACCTCTAAGTAATCACTTAAAATACAGCAGATCATTCTGTCCATCAGAGGAGAAAAATACTTTCAATGGTGATGCTCTGACTTTGGAAAAAAAAACAAAATAAAAACACTGACCAAACCAGTGACACAGAGGCACTTTACTGAAAGGCACTTCAATCACTTACTACATAATAATCATTCCAGGTTATTGCTCACTCAGAGCTATAAAATCATCATGAGATCTCAGTGCTGAACATATGGTACTTTGAACTATAGCGTTGCTAAGACACCAAAGCAGTAAAATCACAGTACATTAATTAATGGTGAAACTCTGACATCAATCACATTAAAAGCTTGCCTTTCCCCTCCCACAGAACACAAGTCACATGAAGCGCTGACTCCTGCAGTCATTATAATTGTACGGTAGGTGCATTTATGATCTGTTTATACAGAGCACAAATGCAAATTGCAAGACTCCAACATAATTGTATGCTTTGGCATTCCTTATCCTAATAGTCACGTCTGGACAGAATGCATTTTGTAACCCCCGCACTTGATGTGACTGCAAAGCGTATTGTCAGAAAAAGAAGAGGTAATGCTGTATGGAGGGTTGTTAACTTTAATTTGTAAAAATGACACAGAGAATTGTTTGACATTGATCTGAGGAGAGGATTCTGAGATATTTTTTCAGCCTTTGTTGTAGCTGAGCTCCTTTGTCTCCTATTTTACCGCGCATGGTTTATAATCACTGGCATCAGGTTGTTATCTCTGCCTTTGTTATAGCAGTGAGCCAGAACTGAGATGGGATTTTCTTTGAGTTTAAATGAATTATTTGCAGCCATTTATTTCTTATCCCTCCAGGCTATTGTGTCATAATGAATTGCAAAGGACAATCGAGGTTTCTATTTGCTTGGAAAATAAATACTTGTAAAAGACACAAAAAGAAACAAGATGTTTTTCAAAGTGAAAATAGCTTTTTGGCAACCGGGCTATAAACCATCTTTTCAATGGGTATTCATCGTGTATGGTGTTGTATTCAGCCTTTAAAACATGTAATTAATGTGTGAGTGACATTTGTTGCTGTAAATTAGCTAAACTGCCAGTGGACTGTAAATAAGGAGTTTGTTGCTCCATGAATAATCAGTCACTGAAGATCTTTCCCTTTTGGTTTAAAATTACTCCCTCAAAACTACGCAGCGCACCTTTAATGTGAAATCTTGTAACTTGAACTTGGAATATAGAGTTAACAAAATTAGTTAGTGATACAAAAACCTACGAGACTCTGAGGCAAGATCCTACCAATAGTTACAGAAAGTAATTTAGAGAATAGTTCCAAAGACTGGAAAATGACAAAGTCATTGACAGACCATTGTATCGCCAACTGTGCCCCGCGGAAGCCATCCCATTCATCTATGGACTCAGTTACCTATAACATATCCAAGCACTATCCTAGCTCCTTCTGTGGGAACACCACATTAAAAACTCACAGGATTACACCAGCGAGGTGAAAGAAATAACACTGGACCCAGACGAAACAATAGTTCCTTATGACATCACCTCACCGTTTACATGCATTCCCACTTATGAAACAGTAAAGATGGTAAGGAAACGCCTGCTACAGGACAGCGCTGTCCAGCAGAACCAACTTCACTCAAGACGACATCTGTCCTTTACTTGACCTCTGTCTGACGACCACCTACTTCCAGTACAGAGAAGGTTTCTATAGACACAAGCACGGCTGTGCCATGGGCTCACCGGTGTCCCCAGAAGTTGAGAGCAGAGCCTTGATTACCTTCACAGGAACTGCTCCTAGCCACTGGTTCAGGTATGTGGACAACACCTGGGTCAAAATCAGAACAAGGGAAGGGGACACCTTCACAGAACATATAAATGCTGTGGACAGTCACATCAAGTTCACACTGGAAGATGTCAGAGGAGACCTTCTTGGTGCAGTACACATTGAAGAGGACAGAGGCCTCAACATTGAGGTACAGAAAACCTACTCACACAGATCAACACTTGCTGTTCAACTCTCATCGCCCACTGGAGCACAAGCTGGGGCCATCAGAACCCTAAACAATCCATGCCCAAAAAGAAAGCGAGGAAGGAGAAGGAACAGAAGCACATCAGGGGAGCACTTAAAACCTGTGGCTACCCAAAATGGACCTTTGTCAAAACCTCTCAAAGATCGAGCAGACAGAGAGGAGGAGACTGACAAACGGAACAACATGACTTATGTCGTGGGCATATCTGAGAAACTCAGGAGGATCTTCAATAAACATCATATCCCAGTTCACTTCAAACTTAGCAACACACTGAGGCAGAAACTTGTCCATCATAAGATACCCAGGCATAAGCAGAGTAATGTAGTTCATGCTGTAGACTGCACATATTTTTACACTGGGGAGACAAAACAACCTCTCCATTAACGCATGGCACAACACAGGAGGGCCAACTCTGCTGTCCACTTACATCTGAAGGAGAAAAATCATTCCTTTGAGGACAACAATGTAAACATCTTGACCACAGAAGACAAATGGATTGAAAGAGGAGTAGAAGAATCCATCTATATCAGACTGGAACGACAGTCCTTGAACAGGGGAGGTGGCTAAGCCATTACTTATCACTCACCTACAATGCAATACTGAGTTCCCTTGCCAGAGAGACAGTTTAACAACCATTCACACCTGGGCTCACCTAGCCCCAACAACCCACATGAAGGCTGGTTGGATCAAGGACTGACAAGTGGCCCTAATGACTCCTAAACTCAGAGCTCACACGTGTCCTTAACAACTCTGTAAGGACACTCCCACACAGACTTTAAAAGCCTGCAACTCCCCTCCAGTTAGAACTGAAGAAGCCTCTTGGATGAGAGGTGAAACGTCTTCAAGAGACTGAAACAAGTCCAGTTTCCTGCGACACAGCACCTAGAATTGGAATATAAAGCACATTCCCTTCTGAAATATAGTGGATTAGAAGTATAACCTAGCATAGATAAGGAATTACTCAAGTAAAGCATAAATACCTCAAAAGTGTGCTTAAGTAAAGTAAATGTATTTGGATCCTCAGCACCACTGCTGTCAGGTCTGTTCCTTCCAGGTATCTTTCAACTTAAACAATTAATGAGATGAGCACTCACGAGATATGAAGCCCAGATGATTCCAGCTGTGATCAATACTGCGATGCGAGACAAAGAGTCCTTCCACACAATGGTGAAGCCGTCAACAGAGTCGAAAAAGATACACGTTAAAAAAAAAAGAATTGCTTTCTTCTTTATTTTTTTTTCATAGCTTAACGCTCCACCACTTTGGATATTGATTGTGAGTCTTCCCAGGCTGCAAGAAATATTTTGATGGGTTTTCTTTTTAATCTGCAGACAAAATGCAAGTGTGCTTTTAAGTTTGTGTGTAAATAGGTGTATGCGTTTGTGTCTTGGGGGGGG
>OMLP01008156.1:2176-22719 GCA_900302685.1 Spondyliosoma cantharus | reverse complement strand
GTGATACTAACGCTGAAAGATGAACTGTTTCCCTCAGATTATTTCTATTTTACATACAGAACAATTCGCTGGGCCTACGACTCTGCAGTGAGAATTAATAATCCATCCAAACTCATGTAACAGTTTGTAAACTTGCATGTTTTTCACCTCGTGCAGTTACGACAACCACAGCTGGAACGACCGCCATGAAATATTTCAGGGTGTTTAACGGATGTAATTTAACTCCCTTTCCTCAGTTCAGAATACTTTACTAATGTTGATATGTTATCCTAAATATATTTATGATAAGACAAAAAAAAACATGAAAATCTAGGGGGGGGGTGCCGAATGTCTGCGACTTGGACAATAAATAGCAAACAAATGCCTCCTACAAGCCCCAGGGAAATAAAATGTCAGACTGAAGGTGTATAGGTGCTTGGATTTTAAAGGGTTTCCTAAATAAACACAGTTTCCTCACTAGAAAGATGTGGGCAGCCCAAGAAAACCCAATAGGGCCAAAGAGGAATGAGGCTCTCAATGGGCCAGAGGCCGATTCAGACTGAGGGTCTTTTAAGCCTTCGCAAAAAGGGCCGCCGTGATTGGCTGAGAGGGAAATGCCCCGGGCTGCTTCCACTCCTCAATCAGGAGTCGGTCTACCCACCCTCACTGCAATCAGTCCTGAGGGATTTTGGAAAATCAGCCCCAAACAAAGAAAGACAGCAAGTCTCAAACAAGTGGACTGCCACAAAATGACCTCGCTCTGCCCAGCTGCAGTACCGCCACAGTCCACCAGGGGGCCGCTGCCCACACTTTAGGAATTACTGCAGTAGAGTCAATATAAACATGATAACTTTCAAGATTTAAGGGTTAAGATGACTAATTTTCTCTGGAGATATTCAATCTTGAACATCACATATATATACAAACAGTAAAGTAGATATAAGCAGGTACATGCAACACTGCCTGCACACACATACACTAAAATAAAACACAGAACACAAGTGCAGCCAAAAGTGCAACACATCCCTCATTGCACTCCGTCCATACGTCCTGAGTTTGACGTTTATCGACAGAGACGTGGAAGACGAACATCTGTCTGGTGTCTCTTTGAGTCTCTCCTCCACACTGATGGTGTGACTGCCTGCTGCTGAACAATATTGTAGCGCCCCCAAACATTACTAGAGGCTACACGATCAATACATTCGCAGTGTAAATAATATATATCGCATATCAAGAAAAAGACAAAAGAGGGAACCCCGCGGGAGAAACAGCAGCAAATGCAGACATGGAGAGTTTTGAGTGCTGAGAATTAAACGATCAGCTGCTGTAAATGGTGATTTTACACTGCGGCGATACTTTGGAGGAAACTTTTCTAGTACACAGTCGACGCAAAGATGCGTTAGGATGGTAAATATGTGCAGGTTTAGTTTTTTTTATATCTGAATGAATAGCTGCAGCTGAAACCTTGAGTCTTATTTTACCTCTTGCATGGTACAAAACATAAACATGATCGTTCGTTTCTGTTTATTAATGCATCTTTATTTACCAGATTATCTATACGCACTGGATGGTTCACAGCCTGGTGTTTGGTTTTATTTGTAAGTCTATTAAATCTAATCAAGTTTAAAGTGTCACATCCGTCCCTCAACCTGATTTTGAGTTTCCCCAACAGTCATTAAAGCAGCGTTCAATCGTCCTGAACAGAAACATTACATTAACACTAAATAACCTCGCTTAATCCTCCCATACCAAACATGTGCACGCTGACAAGGGTATTTAAGACATGTTGCACAACCCCAGTGGCCAGTAACAGATTCACTTTCGGCGTTACGTGGTCTGACTGTCATAGATGTGAATGAATGCTCAGACTGGATTAGTTCAGACTTCTCGTCTGACTTCAAAGTGAAGGAGTTGACTCAGAACAAACCATTTTAATCCTCGCACCTGCACCGGCGCAGCAATTTCAGGTTCAGCCGTAGCCCGCTGATGGATTAACACACAGCGGTGTTGTGGTGTCACATCTCCGTACGCTTGTCAACATCATAAATCTTACGTCTTGGAATGCATTTCAACGGTGGGTCCTTCCACCGCTCCGTGTCAGAGGTTTGTTCAGAGATATCTGGAGCTTTAATAATGTATTTTACTGGAGGCGTCATGCAGCTAAACCACAGGAGGATACACAGAGATATATACCGTGGCTTAGGTCAGAAATATATTCATTTATGATGCGTTATGAACATTTCCAGCCATAAACACATGGACGGGTTGCAAAAACCTCGGGCCCCTGGACGTTAACACGCACCTAGAGACACGATAAATCTCTCTGTCGTCTTTTAACAACTCTTTGCAGGTCTTCTGTGGCGCCGTGATCTTTTCACCTCCCCATTTACACCAATTCAGCTCTGGTGCTCAAGATGCTTTGAACCTTGTTGTTCTCTGTGTTTCCAACAGGTTTGAAGGGAACCATTGTTATCTCTAACGCGTCCTCTTGGAAAACCTTTTTTTAATCTACAATTTGTTTTGGGTGGAAACGCTCCAAACAGTTTGAAGTGGTAGGTGCGTGAACAGAAACAGAACCGGCTCCATGTTGGTGGAAGCGGGGTCTCTTTGTGGTTCTTTTAAAGCGCCTAATGTTGTTAAAGATTTCTTTGCAGCTGCCTTGCGTGTCTGTGTGATCGTTTAGCATGTCTTCGTGGTAGTTTTGCATCTTTTTTGGTCATTTCAGGTCTCTTGGTAATGGTTTTGTGTCTTTTTCTAGTCGTTTCGTTTCTCATTGTGGTCTTTTTGCTTCACTTTATCATTGTTTTACATCCTTTTATAACAATTCTGGGTCTCTGTGTTCATGTTGTGCTTCTTTGCAGCAGTTTGGGGTCTCTCGGTAATCATTTTGTATCGTTTTGTAGTTGTTTTCGCTGTCGTCATTAAGGTTTTGCTCTCCTTGTGGTCTTTTTCTAGTTGTCATGCATCTCTTTGTAGCGGTTTTGGGTCCCGTTGTGGTCTTTTAGCATCCGTTTGTCATGGTGTTGCATCTTTTTTCTAGTTGTTGTGCGTCTCTGTGGTCACATTGTGTCTCTTTATGCTCTCCGTGTGTCTCATTGTAGTCATTATTCCGAGTTCCTCTGTAGTCGTCCTTATCAAACGGAGCCTCTGCAAACACAATATAGATGATCTACAGACTGCATGTAAACGCTGGCCTATGCAGTATTTACAGACCCGACATCACACCCACGCTGAGCACAGCAACAACAAAAGGTTTTCAGGTAATCAGTCACAGTCCATTTGCACTCGGACATTCTGAATTTACTGACTCAATCAGTGACTTCTGACGTCACCGGCTGATTGGATTTTAGCGATTTATTGACTGGTTAATAATTTCCTGGCTGCTCGCTCACTTTAGCTGAATATCCAGTTGCCTGGTCTTGTGTTACTCCCACTTGAGCCACGTCTTGCTTTTCTTTCCCTCTCTTTTTAGTGATTATTATCTGAAATATCTTATTTTACAGACAGTGAATCCTAATGACTTTTACATCTCCTGAGACACCAACAGACAATTTGTCTTTGTCTCATGTTCTACAAAGAATAAATGACAAGCCATGTCAAAAAATCATGCCTTGTTCTGCTTTAGTGGCCTTTTAGTGCAATATAACTGAAAATGTAGTCGTCAGAGACGATGTGAAGTGTTGACGACGCACAATCGTGTGAAATCTCAATTTAATCCCGACTGGAGGAAGGGTGACAAACTGAAATTAGCTTATGTGCTGGTAAAAGGGCTTCACTCTGTGTGGGAAAGTGGTGAGAATATCATGGCTCAGGTGACAAAAACGTTTTAATTTAATTGGTTTTAAACATTTAAATATGTTTGGTGGTGCAGTGGGGTTAGGGACAGGGCATTATGGTGCATAAATCGGCCGTCGGAAAAATTTAAAAAATACATAAAATGCACAGTGACTCACATTAATAACATATCTATCTATCTATCTATCTATCTATCTATCTATCTATCTATCTATCTATCTATCCACTTGAACTCTTGCTATCAAAACAGATAAATAAATCAATAGAACTGAAAACAAATCTAAACGTTGACATGTTGATAAATTAGCTAATGCTTGCTTATTTAAATATGAAAAGGTAATTTTTTTATGCTCTATATCTGCAGCATTGCCAAATATATAACCTAAATTCTGGGATGAAATAAAATAAAAACATTAGTTCAGATAAAACAATAAGCTGATATATTAAGATAGGATTATATTATATTATATTATATACGAAACAGAGAGATTTCAGACACAGCTTCCATCTTCTCCTGTCTGTCCGTCTGTCTTTTTACGTTTTGTATGATAAAAAATGATTAAATCAATGAGAGAAATCCGTGATCAAGATGTATTGTGGAGATAATGATTGTTGATGGACTGGATTTCAGGGTTTGCAGTGGTTGTGTAGGTGGCGTAACCCACACAAAGCTGTGTCAGCTGACACGATGCTGAACTCAGATACGACAGCAGCGGCCTCATGGAGACAGTTGCCACGGAGACCGGCGCACGTCATCCTGTAGCGGTTGCCATGGTCCTCCTGACGTCAAAGCCCCTCGCAAGATGCTCAGGAAACCCCCTGGCGCGGTCGCCATGGATACTGGCGGGGGGAGGGGTGGGGTTTAGAGGAAGCGGAAGTGTCAGAGCAGGCGGAAGTGGTACTGCCCTGAATACCCTGAGCAGCGAGCGGAGGACGGCTTGATAAACTCCCATCGTTCAGAGAATAAAATCGGGATTCCTAGTACGCTCTAAATGTGAGTTCACTTGCATATCACTCGATTATTGTCTTATGCGCAGGATACGGAGGGTCTTTGTGGGGGGACAGCAGCCCCAGCGGTGGCCCCATTCCCTGCCTCTGCGGCGGAAGGTGCCTATTGTGGTTAACGGGCTGGGTGTGAGGATTTTAGGCCGAGACTTGTGGCCAAATGACGAGAAATAACCCACTAAACACCTGCCATGATGTTGCATGCGCCCTTCGGCTGTCGAATGTGCTATAGATCGTGGATTTCGAAGGCCCAGGCGCGGGTCGATGCCATGCGTGCTGCGCGGTCACCGTGTACTCGGGAGGGAAGAGTAGCAGCACCCGAGCTTGGCCATTTTGACAGCTTAGCAGCCGCGGCCAGGCCGTTGTGCCGAGCAGCACAGACATTTTAGCTGCCAGTCGCTACGTGCATGCCACAGTGAATAACGAAAGGCTAGCAATGAGCTGCTTCTGTGCCCGGTCGACCGATATATGTGGCCTCATTATCCAGAAAACTGGCAGAACAGCGCAACTGCCGCTGTCTTTAGCTCAGAGCCGTCATGGCGTAACTAGCGGAGCGATATGGATGCTAACACACCCTCCCTATTCCCCGGGAGTTTCCTCTCAAATGCAGATTTTTTTTAAAAAAAACGTTTTTCTTTCGACATCATTTCGTGTCCGTGTTGCAGTGGTGACCGGGCACAGATGCCGTGTTTAACCCTCTCGCTGTTTCGGCTCACTGCCTCGGTGTATCTGCACATATTAGGATCGCCATTCAAGATTGAACTGGGTCAGCTCCCGTTAGCGAGCTAAGCTAACGGTTGAAGCCAACGTCCGCTCTGTGACGTTCGGTTAGCATGCTAGCTGGCGGTAATCTATCTCTCCATCTTAAAATTCCGCAGGGGAATGCGACAAGGAGGGCGTAGCTGTTCGCAGGCCGACTTAACGCCAAACCCCGAGTATCCATGGCTCGGAGGCTGCTCTTTTACACACTTGTGTCAAAACGTTTGCTGGTGCGATGTGTTTTTTGTTTTTTTTTCCCCTTGTTTTTTTTAATCTGTTCATTGTATCTCGGCCGGTTTTGCCGTTGAAGGTGGTGTTCCCCATTTTTCCTCGGTGCGCATAAGCCTGTTAACCAGAATACGTTAGCTAGCTGGTTGGATAATAGCATTGCTAAATGTTCAGTTTGTTGGTGGCGAGCCGGATGATTTGTGGCTGACCGGAGAGGCCAAGCTGGAATCAATATTAACCGACGTGCGGGTCACTGCGGCGGTTTCGCTACTGCGCTTGCAAACCCGTCAGAAGGCGCAGCCACCTCGATGCTACATGCTAACTCGAGGATGCTAAAAATGTGCTAAAATGAAACACGGCTGTCGAAATGACAGCAATGCGTGAATGCCACATGTGGCCTGAAGGATCACTTTCCGTGCAAAGCCTGTTAAGCTTTCCTATTTTCCAGTTATTGACATTGTACATAATTTATATCCGTGCATTATTTAGTGCACCATCAATTTATTGTTCAAGTGAAACACCTGTGAGTGATGAAATGAAAGAGCAGGTTAAAGGCACCTCAATGAAAATATTATTTTATACGAATTTAGTGGATTTAATGGTCAAACAACTAGAGATGCAATGGTTTGAGATGTTCACAGTATGATCACTTGTGTCTGAAAATAGCATGATGTCACATTATTACTGTATTACATCATCGTTAACATGATCAGTCACAATAAATCTCAGAGGCATGGAAACAGAAGGGTATTATTGGCTGAGCGAGCGCGTTTGCAACATGTTATGTCCTGACAAACATGAACGTAGATATAAATTAGAAATGTATATATTTTTGTTATCAGTTAAACGGAAGAAGTCAATACATTAAGATTAGCAAATGTACATGGATGATAATCGCCAATTTTTGAATATCCTGATATACCTCGAAACACTATTTAATAAGACAAGATGAGGAGAAATACGTGAAGAGGTGTCACAATATTCAGTTAAAATGAATCAGCAGAGTGACATTTATTTTACTGAAGCAAACTTGTTTGCAATCATGACGGTGTCTTTTTCATAAGTAAAATAAAATCAAAATAGCTATTTGTGACTCATATAGTCATGTTTGAAAGTACACAACAAGCACCAGTACACCACCTTGGATCAATACCTTTCCTAAAATGCATAAAATCCTTCACCTCTCCCAAATAATGTACAAAAACTCAATGTACTAGGATGTACTGACGATGACATATGGTTAATCGGCGATGGTTAATTTTTTCGACGACATGTCAATAGTTGATAAACACAAATTCCGTGTTTTCTCCAAACCCAGGCTATAAATTCAGATATTTAGTACACGATCATATGAGGGGTGGAAAGGCAGGAACGTCTTTGTTGTTTTCTTGGACAAAAAGTGACTTAACTGATTAGTTATCAGAAATTTGCAGAATCTTCCCGCCATCAATTATTTGACTTATGTTTAAGATTGATGTTAAATGAAAAGGTTAGACATTTAAGTCATTTCTATTTTGATATTCATTAAATGTTTTATTTGAGAGTTGGAAAATTCATAAAGCATGCACAACCTTCCCCATAATCATTATTGTATCTGGTTTGGTCTTTCAATATGAAATCAGTTATGTTTGATTATAGAAATGTGTTTATATGATTTTAAAAATGTTACTGAAATACCTCACACTCGGATCTAGAACTCAAACTGACCATCGTGACGCTCATGTTGGGGATTTGGCAATGAAGAAACAGTCACATTTTCCTTTTGTCCGCCTCAACACAATGATTGCGAGTTTGGTGGGACCTCCGGTTTCTTCCCAGTGAGTGTTGGGATAATGGAGGAAATGGGTGTCTGAATTTATAATGATCCCAATCACTAATGGTCTCATGTCGTTTTTCAGTAAACGAACGGAACTGCACTCAATATCTGCAATAATTGATTTTACGATTCAGCCTTTGAATGAGCGCTGGAAATGTGCCATTGGTGCGCTCCATGCTGAGAGGCTAATAATTACTCTGTAGACCACGGGGAGTTCATAAGAGGATCAAACTTTGTGAACAAAGTTTTTTTTTTTTTAATTTGTCTCCTTCAGGTCATACTTTACAATTAACTTTAGTTTCCCAACAGTCTTATATAACGTCTTCACTTCAGTCTTTGTCAAGAAACACTGCCGATACTGAAGCACACTAGATGATATTGCAACTGAAATCTTTACAAATTCACCTACTTTTTAGAAAACTACAACATTACATGACGCCAGAGGCTCAAAAATACTTTTTCCATGAGCTTTTACTGTGAGGGAAATGGCTTTACAACTAACGTGAAATGACCCGTTTCAGTTTCATAATTTGATCCATTCAGTCTGATGACTAGAGCCCGACCAATATGCAGTTTTTGGGGCTGATGCCAACACCGATATTGGGTAGTAAAAAAAATTCCCATATGGATATACCAACCGATATACACACACCTGCGTGTATAACGCAGGACATTTTAACAAGTCGGTGAACTAAAACTCGAAATGTAATAATTAATAATCATCTCATGCATTGTTACTGCACTGTTCTTTAAAACCAAACGTTTTCAGATTGGACGATATCGACAACATATACGGCGAAAACAATATATCGGTGATAGGCCAATATCAGCCAACCGATGTATCCGTCGGGCTCTACTAATATTTGGAAAAACTAGTAGAGCTGCACAATTATCCCCTGTCAATCTAGCTGTGGGCTAAACTGGAGGTTAGCAGTCTCGGCCAGTGAAAGTTTTTAGTGCGCACACTCTGTGAGCCCCACAGTAGGACGATAAGGGGAATTTTATACCCAGGAAGTACAGCTTTTGTGGATTCACGCGCCATTGAGCAGCTTTCATGGAAATGATCGGGGTTCAGCCTCCGATGCTGTTTTCAGATTTCCCTTATTACATCCATGGTTAGAAGGCTATTGCGTTGAAAACCAATGTCATACTCGCTGTCCATGTAAGAAGAGCCCTTGTGACGGAGGCCACCATGATAGGTTTTCTTTGCTGAGAGAGAAGACATTGGACATGGGTTTTTACCGGTTGTGACTAAACAGCAGAGTGGGCCTAAAGAAAGCTGCTGTGGCGGAAAAAACATGGCTCGATACTTCGTCTAGTGTCTGCAAGAAGATGTCGTAAACGCTGAAACAAACCGGAGGAAGGATCTATGAACTGAAAAAAATGAAAAGTGGAGATTTTTTTGGCTGAAGCCAAGTACTGTAGCGCAGCATGGAGCCTGGTGGTGAATGTGATGCTGTGTAGGTGCTGCTTGTGAAGGTGGAGATGTGATATGAATGCAATAACAACAAAATTCCAAGAGGAAAATGATCTGCTGTGATTTAGGAGATTTGTTTTCCAGCAAGGGAATGTTTCAAACAGAAAGCCACATCCACACAGGAGTGGCTTAACAAACATCTACGTCCTGTGGTGGCTCAATATATCTCAGTCCAATCAGGAATTTGTGTCAGGACTTGAAAATGTGCCGTGCATAAAGAAAAAAATAGCTGATATAGGCACTTCCAGATACGGTTAAAGCTGCAGGAAGGAGCTTTTGCTAATCGTTGACTACCTTATTACTTCTGCACACCTCCTTTTGGAATTGATGAATGATCAGTATTGTGTGTTTTACGCTGCTGCACTTTAAGGCCAGTCCACAGACTGGAGGTACTTTAAAATATGACATTGCTTGGATTTTTATTTTTTATTTTCTGTCAACCACAGTGATTTGGTTTCCGTAGCAACGTTGAGTTTCTCGGGTCAGACAGACTAATTTACAGATCGATCCAAATTCTGCAACTAAAATCGTCGATACGGAAACCAACTTTGGTTGAAGACGAGATTTGATTTGTGCAGGAAACAAAACTACACAAAGTCCAAAGAATGATGCTTTAATTTTGTTCTGTTTATCATTGCCTTCCGTAGGGAAACCCCATCCTCACCCCCCTGCCCCTCAGGGAGGTCAGGTCAGGTAAGCTTCAAGGATACTTGGACACATCAGGGTGGTGTTTTGAATGTTCGACTGGTGGAAGGGTGGTCTCTAAACAAAGCATGTAAACCAAGAAGCTCTCACACTTGGTAGTGTGCAGATGTGAGGGTGAAGCTGGAGTCTGGTGTGGGTTATTAACATTTTTACCTCTAGTGTGATCGTGGGATAGTTTATTCGTCAGCAGCGAGTTTTTAAATGTAGCGATGAGGGATTCACAATTTTATTAAAAGAAATTAGGTATGCAAATGTAAAGACTTAAAGCTAGTTAAAGCTCACTGTGAAGACTATAGTGTGATGTGCAGATATAAAGGAGATGGAGGCGAGGCTGTGGCCTACTTAGACCTACAGAATCATCTGGAAAGTAGAAAGCCTCTGGGGATGGAGTCACTGGGAGCAGCCACTTTGCAGAAATTGAAAAGGGTTTTTGACACTGTGAAGTACTGTTAGGTCTTTCCTGGGGTATTTTATGTTACTCTTTATGTGATCTTATCCAATCAGTGACCGTGTATTAATTAGTTTATGCCTTACCAGTGCTGCTAGTTTAATGTATTGGACAGTTGAGCATCTTTATGCACGTCACAGCTTTTAAAAAGTGCCACAAGCCCAAAACTGTAGCGATGCCACTGTAGTAGTTTCTGTCACAGGCCCTCAGATCTTGCACGCCCATACTTCTCACACTTTCTATCGTTCTCTACTCTTTTCCTCGGTCTTCCTTTTTTTTGCCTGTTCCAGCTGGTATATAGAGAGCCTCCCTGCTCGAGTCCAAAACACCAACTCTTTGTCTTTTTTTTTTTCCTTTGTTATTCTCCCCTGCAGCCTAAAAAATGGATAAGAACGACCTGGTGCAGAAAGCCAAGCTGGCAGAGCAGGCCGAGCGCTACGACGACATGGCGGCTGCCATGAAGTCCGTGACGGAGCAGGGCCTGGAGCTGAGCAACGAGGAGCGTAACCTGCTCTCTGTCGCCTACAAGAACGTGGTATGGCATCCATCTAATGGCTTTTGTTTGTTTGTTCCCACCCCCCAAATCTGTAGATGCTTGGGATTTAACTCTATACAGTCGGCGCCTGATTTGGTTTAATTTGCATCATATTACTTTTTTTTTTATTTGGTTTCACAAAACTAGAAGAATAAAGATGCCTAAATGAGAACATCCCCCATGTGGAGGAAGACGAAATGTAAAGACTTGGTCGAGTTAACATTGAACTAACTTCAAATCGGCTGCAAAACCGTATTGAGAAGTGGCACGAATGACAGCTTGGTGAATTTGAAGTACCTCCACTTCACCTCTGCGTCTCTAAGACAAATGTTAGAAGACACTAGAGATACACGATGAATACTGAACAATACATTCTCACCCCAAGATGAGGAAATTTATAATTTATAATATCAGATATTTATTGGTGTTGAGGAGAGCTGATGTGTTTCTGATGCTGTGTAATTCCTCTTCCAGAAAAAAAAGGAATTCGGTATCACTGAGGTTTCCCACGTAAAAAGGGGAAATACATCTTTGGCTCGTTGGTGTTATTGTTGCAATTCTAGCCAATAAAGAGAGCTGATTATTTGAAGCCATTGACTTAACAAGTGCAGCATCTACACACTCGGTTACAGTAGTTGGTGGCGTGCACCTTTAACTTGGTTTGTGCTCCACCAGTATATGACGAAGAACAAGTTTGCATAAAATACAAAAATGTGAAATTATCGGTATCGGCCATGTGAAGGAGGTAGTTATTGGTTGTTGTGACTGGACTGAAACACGCAGCACTGCTTATTACAATATTTTTACACCCATTTAAAAGAAAAACAAACAAACAAAAAACGCATGCGGTGTATTTCAAGAACATGATTTAACTCCTGTGACGGCTGGGAAACATCTCTCTCCGAAAGTCAGGGCGTCTGTTCTTTCTCAAACAACTGCCAAATTTTTCTCTGGAAAGATTTCCTGTGGTGGTTCGGGGCAACTGCACACGAGGCACAAGCTGCAGCGCTCGACTGCGTGCTGTAACGCTAGAACTGATCCTGTCTGGGCTCGCCGTTTACTGAAACTCCACTATTTTTTTTTTTTTTTATAAGACAAAGTCGTGCTCTTCAGTGTTTGTAATGCATCTTAGAAGAACAGCCTGCGTTCTAGTGTTTATTTATAGCATGTACAGTGACCGTAACTGTGTTTGCATTCAGCGTCTCTTCATATGTCTTATCTGTCCCTTTGCCGAGCTGCTTTAATTTCTGTGTTTTGTTTTTCATGAAGATTTTATGGTCGAGCACAAATTATGTAAGAACAGCCTGAGGTTTTTTTTTTTTTTTTTTTCAGCTCTGCTGCTCTATTTATCATTGAGATTTACTTGAATTCTTTTTTTTTTTTCAAAGCTTGCCAACATCGAGTACCACTCAATACTTCTTTTGTTGCATGTTTCTGTGTAATCCAACCAGAAGCAACAGCACAAGTCACTCTGTGGGTACGTTTTTAGTTTAGGGCACAGAACAAGAACAACCGCATTTATCTCACATGACGAGGAAGAAGACTGTTATGCACTTTCACATTCTAATGATAGGATGGGAAAGATCGGCTTTGTATTAAGTTGAAGATCATCCTGAAATTTAGCTGCAAACAGCGATTCAAGCCTTCCGTTGTCGACAGAAGCAATTAGTTATAATGACCCCACATTAAAGCCACAGGCAGCAATGAGCAGGTGTCAGCCTTCACCAGGTCAAATCAGCTAGTTTCAGTTTTAAAGCAGTGAAACCAATCGCATTACATTCATATCTATGAACGTACAGTATGCTGGAATAAACGGATAACATCTTTATCATGTATCACACAGTAAATGAATCGAGGAGCTCATTAATGAAAGATTTACTTTACAGTTCTATTTTCATCAGCTTATTTTATATTTATTTTACAGTATGTTCGCCACAATGCATCAGAAATGTTGTATCACGAATTGTAAGTGCTGAACCGCTCAGAACTGAAGAAGCCTCTCGGAGAAACTGAAACAAGCACGCAATATAACCATGACCTAGATGACTGAGAACGTTCATCAACATTTGTCTCACGAACCAGTAAAGATGTATAGATGAGATGAACAGCGAAGAGTAGAAGAGTTTCTCTTTTTTTTTTTTTTTTGCTAGATTTAATACAGATTTGCTGTCTGAATATGCCGGCGCACTCGACTTTACTTCAGTTATGTACCAATATATGATTGACCACGCCCACATGTGCTACTGGCACAATGTTTAACCAATCAGAAAGCAGTGTGGGTGGGACATTATGAGAGACTACAGACTATTACGAGGGTTGTGAATACATAAAGAACGAGAATGAGCCAAAGAAGGGATTATTTTAGATTAATTTAACCTCAACCCTTAATGAGGTTTATGTTGACTAAATTAATTGAGCATCCTAATCCTTCAAATGTACTTTTTACATTTGTATATTTATCTTATTTACATTTAATTGCAAATATTATTTTGACATTGAGATTTATGGAGTTTTATGTGGGCTTGAATTGATTAACCACTGATCAATTTATTCAGATGCTCTGGCCTCTTGTTCTTTTTTTCAAAGTTATATATTTTTCATTATACCTTTTTTTTTAATTATTTCAACGAAATGTATCAGAATAAAAGTATATCTGACACAAGAAAAGCAATTTAATATTTTGGCCGGCAACAAATATGCTTAGGCGCTGGATTTTTTTTTTTAGCACCAGGCACCTTGGCTGCTGAATCAGGAAGATAAATCTGGACATTGCTTCAGGACAGAGGCAGGATGACTCGACGTAGTTAAATCCCAGTTGCTCAAAGACGATATGAGTCATGATCCAGTGTGATAAATCGGTGGAATTCTGTCCGTGGGGGTTTAAAGGTACAGGTTCTTGGCGTGAGTGGTGCCCGCTGTGGGTCAGGGCGGAAATGCAACTATTTCCAAACACAAAGGTGAAGACGCATCGTGACTGATTTCATGCTGAGCCCCGCCGTGTTTGAGCGATCTTACACTTTTTATAACCGAGTTGTGTTTTACAGAATATGAAAATTAGCAAAATCCATTATAGTGAATCAACGAGAGGCTTCTTTGTGGAATAAATTGAGCTGAACATGTGTCACATTTCAGATTTATCAGACTCGCAGTGTTTGTGTGCCTGTTTGTGAAGGTTTGTTTTTGGCCCTGAATTACTGAGTGGATTCATATTTCTTTCAAAGTGTTTGCATATCATTTTCAGTTATAGGTCAAAGTTTCATGTCTCTAGCTCGGTCTAACTCGTGACAAATTGAGCCGAGTTGAAAAATAAATAACTAGAATAGTACTCGGTAGAGTGCATACCTCCACCAAGGCCCCAAACTCCACTTTTGTCCTCACGTATAGATACCAGCCACTGAAATATGCCAGAATTTTTTTTTTCTATCAAGATCCATGGATGCAATTTCAAAGCTGGTGAGAAAAAATCCTGGACCGTCCTTCTATCCAGATCTGACCAAAAAATGTAATGGTGGCTATTCTTGGCCGAGACCAACCCTCCATCCAAGATTCGTGGAAATCTGTTCAGGAGTTTTTGTGAAGTCCTGCTAACAAGCGGACTAACCAACCAACCAGGAAACAAACGGATCGAGGTTCAAAGCATTATCTCCTTGGCGGTGGTAATAAACCTGCACAAAATAACGTTGGGGGTTAATATAACCAAGTGCACCAGAAATTGTGGTTTGAATCACGGTTACTACATCATGCTAAATATGTATCATCATGTTGTTATGTTATGCAATCACGTGTGTGAGATGTTGGTTTTTAACGTCAGTTTTTCTGTTGTTAGGTTGGGGCCCGTCGTTCATCCTGGCGCGTCATCTCCAGCATCGAGCAGAAGACGGAGGGGAACGAGAAGAAACAGCAGATGGCACGCGAATACCGTGTGAAGATCGAGGCTGAACTCCAAGAAATCTGCCAGGACGTGCTGGTACGGAGACGGATGGGAAAGGGCAGGCAGGGAGTGAGGGGGCGTGAGGATGGGGAGAGAGAGAGAGCGCGGTGGCGGGTGGCGATGATGGGCGGGTGGACTGGGAAGAGTGGGACAGAAGGTATTAAAAGGGAGAGCAGAGGAGGAAGAGGGAAAGATGGTGGATGAAAGTACACTGGAGCCGATCCCTCTTGGCTGCGAGGCGAGTCACATGGCGTTACTCGTGGAGGCTCCAATAATGTTGCTAGCAGCGGCACTGGCAGCTGTTTAGAGTCGTCAAACAAAGCTTTAATTTTCTCCTGTTTGTGCACGCGGGTGGTTTTGGCTTCATATTTCTGCGTGTACTTGATGCAGAGGCGAAAGAGTGCTTCACTCGAAAAGGCGACACGGTGCCACAGATCACGTGAAGTCTCCTATAGTTTGTCTGCGTGTTTGCAGAGGGTGGAGGTGCACTTCCTGCATTAGATTAAAAAAAAGAAAAGGCGAGGGTTGTTTTTAGATGATTACGTTTTACAAACCGTTTTTTTTTTTTTTTTTTACTACTTCCTATTTTTAAAGTGGACTCTTGTCAGTTGAGGCTCGAGTGTAAATAGCGCTGTTGTGCAGAGAAAATGCAGCTGATGTGGCTACAGGGGCAATATATGCATGAATCTATCGTGTTAATTCATGTAAAAGCACCGATGGTCATCCATACATTGTTGTGCAAAAGTGTGATTTGCTCAGGCATCTTTAAACTGTTCATGGTCAGCTGCTCTGAATAAGAGCATCGGCTAAACGGCGGTGAAGTAAAGCTGAGGTTAGGTAGACTGAGCTAAACGTTTCAGTCAGCAGCTCTTAGTTTGGCGTTCAGAAGTGCTGCTTTCAAAAAAAGTCTGCTGGAAAATAAATCTCCTGTAGTTTTTCAACAGTTTAGGCGTCGAGAGGACCGAGGCGTCATGAAAAAACCCCTCACAGTGCCAGGTCCTGACCAGGTTAGAGCAGAAATCGCTCAAGGTCAACGCAGACACAGATTTTCGGTGCCTGAGCAGACTTCTAATAATATCTTCAAGGTCAAACGGGAAGCCTCTGCGGTGATGTGGTGCTGTAGGAATGGAGGGGAGGGAAGGACGGGCGGAGGCATGCTGTCCTTAAAGCAGCAGGAGGCCTGGAGAGGGAGGGAAGCTTTGATGCATCTGCAGCGCAAAAATATGTCAATTACTTTGACCTAAATGTACTTTGTGTTAACCAATAATATGTTAATCGTTCTATTTTGAAACGGAGGGAAAGAACTGTGTTGTAACACAGTCGAGAACAACAGTCATGTGTTCATGAATGACTCTCGTAAACGGAACATTTTTAGTTTTGCTGCAATTCTTAAATGATTAGTTGTCGACTATATTGATAATCAGTTGATTTAAGCAATTTTTTTTCTTCTATTTCAGCTTCTTAAATGTGATTAGTGTCTGGTTTCTTTATTACTCTATAGCAGTAAACTGAATATCCTTATGTGGACAAAACAAGACATTTAGGAAAAACTGATGAACGTATATCACTACTTTTCTGACATTTAAACTAATCAAGAAAACAATCCACAGATTAATTAACGATGAAAGTTGCAGCCTCAGTCAAAATAAGAAGCCTGAAAGGAACTCTTATTTCTTAATGGTTGTCAAAGTCTACAAGCAGCCCGTTTCTGATATATGGAACGACCACAATGGGTGCAACAACTGCGAGAACGCCCCCGCGATCGGGTGCCGAGAAATCAGAGTGATGCCGCCGCTTGTCATGTTGTGGTTGAGCACACTGCAGTCTGTAACACACCCACCGACAGAGCAAACCTCTGAGTGCCTACTGTCAAGCTGAGTGGGCACTGTAACAGTTGAAGGAGCAGAGATGGGTAGAGGTGTTGGAAACAAAATATTACTATCGACAACTATTCGACCGTCTAACGAGCGCTTCCGAAGACGCATGCTGGCAGCCGGAATTTGAGGCGTCTGTCCCTCCTGAGACCGTGTTGCCTGTCAGTAGCTGCTCACGACTGGTTAACTACCAGAACCACAGGGCCACATGCAGCTAACCGTGCTAGCTGTACCGAGTGGTCGTGGTCGGCGTCCCCTGTGTGTCCACACAGGAATAATTGAGGTTTTGGGAGGCTCCTCTGTCGTCGTCGTCGTTGTTGGTGGCGGTGTTTGTTTTTGTCACAGGTTTGGTTTCAGCCGAGGCTGCGGCGCAAACACACGTTAAGTAAAACCATCTGTAATCAAGCTGTCAGTGTGCTTGTGCCCCCCCCCCCTTTTTTTTTTTCTTTGTTCGTCACTCTTCCATTGCTGTTTAAACACAGAATATTCTGGCCCGGTTTTATCTTTGTTTATAAAACCCTTCTGGTCGTCTGTCTGTTTCAGAACCTGCTCAGCGAATTCCTCATTCCCAAAGCAACTCAGGCGGAGAGCAAGGTGTTCTACCTCAAAATGAAAGGAGACTACTTCAGATACCTGTCAGAGGTGGCCTCTGGGGACTCAAAGAAGGGTGAGTATCTGGATTTAAGCCACTGAAAACCATTTTCCTTTCCCTCTGTAAAGAAGCAAGCTGTTGTCCTTTTTGAGAAAAGTAGTTTAATTGCAGAACTCATCATCAGTTTTTTTTGGACACTTCAGTTGAACTGAAGCTCAGTGGGATTCTTACTGATGTTGAGCAGAGTTAGTGTTTGTTGAGGTTAAAGGAAGGATTCCTCACTCAGTGTGGAGCTGAGCTAATCAATCACCAGAGTGTCTTTTTATTGCTCAGACAAAAGTCAGTTGCTGTTTGCCGTGCGGCTCAGTGTAAATACTCCTTTTTAATAAACAGCACTCGGTGAACTTGTTTTATCACTTGGAGGAAAAGGGACCCCTTTATGGCTTCTTAAGTTCTTTTTTTAATTGGTGATCCGCTGATACTATTATGTCTTTATCTCGAGCCTTGACCAACTGTCATTAGTGGTAAATTATCCAAAAATACCATGGAAATCAGAATCACATTTCCTGAGAAGATGATTCCTGAGAAGTCCGTCTCCAGCAGCCTCAATGTCGCATTTACTGCCAGATTGCTTTAAGGCACAGACTGAGAGAACTGGCTGAGCCAAAATGCAGCTTTTACTCATAATTGCAGATGGTGTAGGACATTAAAAACCTGATCGTGCGTCCTCCTCAGTCAAGAGAGCGGCGGCAGGAAGGGGTTAAAAAAGACGCAAGAAGCATCCAGCGTTTATGGGAACATTCTCGGCTATGAGGTCATCGGCTCACATTAGTCATAACAAGGTTTTACAAGACACTGACTGTGAGACCGCGATTAAAAATTACAGTCGTCACTCCTTCATAAGGTCAAAACCATCGGATAGATTACAGATAAATTTTCCCAATTCTTTTGTGGTCTATTTATATCCTTTCGCTCCCGTTATCAGTGGAGAGAAAGATTCATTCTGACTGTTGCCAAGAGACAGTTACCCTCAATGCACTGCTGTTGCTGCTGCTGCTGCTGCTGTTGTTGTTGCCGCCAGGGTTATCAATCAGCTGACTCTGATTGTCACGGCAATAAGCCCAAGAACCAACAGTCTTTCTGGTAGGCTGCAGGTGTTTAGACGAGCATTGTGTCGATATCTGAAATCGGCAAATTCGTTGTTTTTTTCCTGTGGTCATTTTTGGCCGTAACTAACATTTACGGACGTATAGTTGAACACGGTGGTCAGACCTTTCTGAGGTTTCTGCTGGGCATGTTTTTATGTAACTTGTTACTATGCTAGCGTCTTGGATATCTTCCCAACAGCAACATCTCGGACTGACTGCTAGCTGTCGTTTGGGTCTTGAACCTGTTGGTTAAATTGCTTTTCTCGATAGCTCTAGCGCATCAAACGAGCGTCTAGATAAATGAGATCTGTATATTTAGAAATAACGTTATGTTGGCTGGAAGTGAACAAACATTATGATTAGTTCTATAGGAAGGTGTCACTAGACGCTGACAACGTTGGCAAAGGACTTCAGACCCTGACGTGCACTGATTGTCCTAAAACAAAGGTTTGATACAGTAAATGAAGTCTGAACATGGAAGTAACACGACATCCCTTATTGAACGGGACTATTTTCAGCCAGGCTAGCAGCAGGCCTCTGTTCTCAGCTGGTCAGTCCATCACGTTTGTCCAGATTGAAATATCTCAACAAATAAATAAGACAGATGGCCGTGAAAATCTGCACAGGCTTTCATTTTCTCTAGAGGACGAATTCTTACGAGCTTTGTTGATCCTCCGTCTTTTAAAAAGGCGCCACTGGCAGGTCAAAGTTCTCAATTAACCAGTGGAATGTTTCTGCATAAACAAGATGGACTGGCACAACACGTGGTACAGACATCTGTGTTCCCAGGATGAACTATGATAACTATCTCACGCCATCATCGGGTCAAAATTTGGATTTGTCCGGTTCTTTGGTTTGTGAACAAATGCCCGAGTGATGACATGTAGTGCTAATCAGCATGCTACGTGCTAAGCTAAGCTGGTGAATGTGGTAAGCGTAACAGCGTAAACATTAGCTTGTTACAGTGACCATTGGAAACGTGTTGCTAATGTTAACGTTTAGCTCAAAGCTGCTGCTGTAGCTGAAGACTCCTGCTCTTGTTTGTTCCCACGTATCAAAGAGTTGTGGGTGCTGCTTTCAGAGCGTAGCATCTACTAGAGCTGCGACGACACCTTGTTCTTTAAGAAAAAAAAAAAGTAAAAGTTCTCAGCTTCCAGCTTCTTAAACGTGAATATGTTCTGCTTTCTTTACTCCTCTGTGGCACTCAACAGAATATCTTGAAGACGGTCTTTGTATAAAGTTACGCTGTGTTTGGTATAAGACGTCTCGTGTAGCAAACAAGTGACCGTTGTTCCTTTTGTGTTGTAAAGACACGGTGGAGAACTCTCAGCAGGCTTACCAGGACGCCTTCAACATCAGCAAGAAGGACATGCAGCCAACACACCCCATCCGGCTGGGCCTGGCCCTCAACTTCTCCGTCTTCTACTACGAAATCCTCAACTCGCCCGAGCAGGCCTGCTCTCTGGCCAAGCAGGTGGGTGCCTTTTGAATGTTTCATTACAGGTTACGGACAGGTGGCTCCGCCCCCACAGTCAGGATGGAGCACTTGGCCTGCTCGTGACAGACCTGTAGTCCTTGGACGTCTGACAGCCATTTTCTGGACACGATTGTCAAACATCAAAGCTTTCAGACTCCCCAGTAACTCTGGGAAAAAGTGTCGTTCAGATGAGCGGGCTGTGACAAAAAGTCAGTCAAAGTCACCTTCACGTGAAAGGGGGACTGACTCAAAGAAGTCAATCTGACACGGAGGCTTAACCAGACAAACTTTTGTGTGTTCCCCCCCTGAAGGCTTTCGACGAGGCAATCGCCGAGCTCGACACCTTGAACGAGGACTCGTACAAAGACAGCACGCTGATCATGCAGCTACTAAGGGACAACCTGACTGTGAGTATTCACACCGACACCAAAAGTTACCCGTGAATATCTTTTATGTGCCGTGTTTCCTAAAGATCGTGAGATTAATTCGACTGCATACACACGACACAAAGTTTATACGTGTGTCCTTGGGTAGACGACATGTGTACGGGTGAGACGGATTTTCTGCCAAAGCTTAAAGAATGCACACAATACAATAATATGTCACATTAACCGCCTCCAAACATTTACATGAGACATCTTCTTAAGCTGATCATCTCTGCAGTCTTTGTAGTGATGGCTGAATTAAGTGTAATGATAGAAAATGTTGAGCGATCCAAAACAGTTGGCGGTACATGTTGAGCTCCGGTACCAGCCAAGAGTAAAGGCTTCCTTC
>OMLP01008155.1:1539-17462 GCA_900302685.1 Spondyliosoma cantharus | reverse complement strand
GGGAGCTGCTCAGACACTGAGTCAGATGCCACCAGGGAGAACAGGCAGGTCCTTTGTGCAGGAAGCTCTGAGAGCAGGCCCTGAGACACACTCCCTCAACACTGTCACCACACTCACACACACCACGTACACCACGTGTACACACATGTACCTGTGCACTTCCGTGCACTCTTGTTTGTGAGCACACATATTCTACAGTGCATTAACACCCATAAATACACTGGTTTAAGCATTCGCCCATACGTGCATGCAAACACACACAAACTGAGGCTTAATTGGCTTATAGTCCTGAAGCATGGCTCATACAGGAACAAAAAAACGTGGGAAGGAGGAAGCATGTTGGAGAAAGAGTCTGAGACAGCGTTCAAATTGAAAGTCGTAAGAAGCAGGTCAGGCCGAGGAACAACCTTTCTGCTGCAAGGTTAATAATTCACCATTTAATTTGTGATTAATAATTCATCATTGAACTCTTTGCTGAGTCACTGCCAAAATGTTGCAGACCATGTTCATTCCAGTGATGCCCTCAGGCCGATGTAATGTTGTCATGTGCCCTTTAGGAGAACAAACCGCTGCTCTAAGTCATTCATTCCTTCTGCTATCAGGCTACTAAATGTAGACAATAGTCAGTTTAAATGACTCATACATCCTTTCAACTTCATTATTCATATGAACTGTGTGTATGTTTTATTTTCTTTACTGCTGCTTGTTGTTTCCTTGTATTAACCCATGTATGCTGAACTGTTGCCTCGGAAATATAGCTGCCTTGAGTTGGGTGCACTGCAAATTAATTGCCCTTCTTGGTATCAATAAAGTTCTCTGAATTTGAATCTGCGAATCTAACTCTGACCAAGGGACCACTTTATAATAACCATCATTAATAAATGTTAAATTCATGGTTAATTAAACATTAGTTAAAGCAGCATTATCAAGAAATTGGCATTTTCTGCAATTTGCAATTTGTACAGTTTCTGAGTGAAACACCACTGACAAATCCCACGTCTGTAACAATTTGTCAGATATAATTTAGGTACTAACTACAAACAAAACTCATTACATTACTCTTACCTTGGCCATCTGAGCCTGCACTCCACCCGCCTTCAGCGCCGTCACCGCTTTCTGAGCAGAGGCCGGACTGTCAAAGTCGACAAAGCCATAGCCTGCAGGGTCAGACACGTACAGCAAGACATACAAGTTATGACAATGAGATGTGTGGACACAGGCATGTAACCTGAACACACGAGGCATGTAGAGTTGTAGTGTTGTTATGCTTCTACATAGAGGACAAATGTAGATTATAATTATTATTGTTGACTGAAGACCATTGTTGCAAGGTACACCAGCAAAAATGGTACTGCAACAATAAGTCGTTTAATCCATTAGACAATTGCCATCATCCAACTATTGTGCTAATTAAAAAATGCATGTGTAAGTTACTTTTTGAGCAAAATGGCAACGTTTCAGCTTCTCAAATGTGAATATTTCCTGTTTTTCTTGGACTTTTATGATAGTGGACTGAATGTCGTTCAATAATAAATAAGGCATTAATCTTTCTGACATTTTTAATGTGAAACAATTTATCATGAAATCCTTAGCAGATTAATCAAGCATTAACATTATTTTACAGACTACAGTACCTCTGATTCATATCAAAGTTTTAAAAATCTTCTCTCATCTAAGCTCCTGTTAAAATTCAACACCAGTTCCCACACTGACATAGTTTTTTCTCTGTAAACTGCTCAACAGTTACAGTACTTTAAACCAGCTGACTCCGTCACACCTCACCTTTGCACTTGTTGGTAGTCTTGTCCAGGATGGCCTTGGTGGATACGATTTTCCCATACCTGAAAAACAGCGAGAGGTTACTCTCAAGGATTGTCCTTGCCCTGTGTACTGAAAATAATGACTTGTTTACATTCAATATTAGCATTGCAACATTGCGGATGCAGTGTGGTTTCTCTCTGAAAAACTCAACACACCCTGAGAGATTGTGTGCTGTGATGACTGAATCATAATTAACCTGAAAGATGCAGTGTCATTACAATGAATACAATTACAACATCAGAAAATAAATGATGTATGCAGGGGAAATTTTCAGGGGGGGTGGGGTCCACGTCAATTAAATGTAGTAAGAATAATGTCCCATGGGTTTCTGCATGCTGGAGAGAAGTATAGATTTATCTTATTCATTCCATCCCACACACAGATGTCAATAGGGATCATAACTCAAGGGGGATCCAACATGACGTGACAAAATGCTAAAAATAAATGCATTTGCTGCATTTCCAGATTGTTTTACAATGTTCTATCATTATAAAAATCCTGCATTATCTATCAGGCTGGCCAGCTATAGATAATGCAGATGCAAACGATAGCGCCTGGCTCAGGCAAATGCTTCTGTGAGAGAGAGTGTCTATCGGTTCCCATCTCTCCAGGCATGTGCATGCAGTGTAATCTGATATGCCTCTCCTTGGCTGTCCTGTCCGAGGCTGGCTCACAGCCATTCTCTCATTCTACTAACCAGCTTCTCTCTAGGCAGTGACCCTCTGGCACCACCCGCCACTGGGTCTTAGTGCCCCTCTCTTAACGCAATCCAGCTTTTTCTTTACCCAGTGTCACAGAGAGTTATAGAGAGAGAGAGAGAGAGGGCCTTTCAAATTATACTCTGTTAATAAGGATAAACGATGACCTGCCGAAATTTTAATCTGACAGTTAATCTGTTGGATTACTCCAAATCGTAAATGAAATTGTTTGCTTTAAATTAATTTCGGATTATTTTCCGTTCAGAAAAAAAGGAAATCTGCAAATCTTTATTCCGTCACCGAGGTGACTTAAGATCGAACATGTTTAAGCTTTTATGGGAATATCCATCTATTCTAAATCATCGAATTGTATGCTCCAACAGTAGATTACATTACTATGTGTTGGAAATATAAATATTGAAGAACAGGTACACGGTGTATTCAGATTTTACTTGACTTATTTTTCTGAATACAGAGCAGTACAACAAGACCAAACTGTTATTGGTTTGATCCTACAATAATGTTTAAATACCGGTTCCTGAACAATTCTTTTTTTTGATACCAAATTTATGAAATACATTTAAACAAAAGATTACATTGCACATACATGTGATAAGCCCCGCCTCTGAGCATAACCTGGTGTCTTTCCTGCATGCCTCCAGACAGCCAATCACCAGCATGATTAGATCCTGGCACAACAAGCATGCTGCATGCTTATTGTCTCACTGACGCTGATGAGATGGTATTGTAATTTGGTATCAAATGACAAGACATTTTTCTATACTTGATAATATTGAAGTAATTTGGTCGGTGTCATTACTGTAGTAATGTACTGCGAGTACTGAAGTCTGATACCCAGCCCTGCTCACATGTGTTTATACCCTACATAAAATCTTTTTGAGACAGAGCCCTACCAACACTGGATTTCTGGGGCCGACACCGATATAGGTATAAAATTATTTGTATGTACACATAATTTGTGTATGTAGACACATTTTTGCAGTGATCCCTCAAATGTGTTCATTACACATTCTGCCGAAGTTGTACATATAGGAGACAGGATGTTTTACACTTTAAAAATGAAGTTTACATCTAAAATGGTACACTGAAACTGGAATTTTATATTTATGAACTACCCCAAGCATCTTTTTTGCATTACTTTCTGTAAATAAAGGAATGTTTTCATATCAGAATAACAAATACCACAATACTGATATATCTGTAATAATATCAGCTGACCAGTATATTGCTGGGGCTCTATGAAATATCTTATTAAACCTCCTTTTTCATCACACAATCAAAGTATCACCCTGAACGTCTTTTGTATGATGCATTTGGCCTCCTATATAACATTACTATTTCATGGTGCATTTCTGATTCTAAGCCATAACATGCCACCAACTGGAGTGGATGTATATGCCAACATTGTCTCCCTATATTTTCATATGTATTATTACTGTGTGGGTACACAGCGATCCCACCAGTCTACAACTTCACATTATGACTAACACTTAAGCCGTGAGCTGTGCTCGCTGCACTCCCCTGCTTACACAGTTGAGATACCCGTTCACTTAATTGTGCTCAGGAACTCGGACTACATGATGCAGAGAGAAAAGAGGGGCTCGAGACTCAGTCATGTGTGAGAGAGCTCAGCATAGTCCGACCCGATGTCCATCCATGGTCAACCAACAGAGACGGACCAGGGAACCCAGAGAGGCAACTGCAGGGGCCGGAGATGGAGAACCAACCCCCATCCCCTCTCTGCTCTCATCCTTCACTCCCAACGCCGCTCATTTCAGAGCATGCATACAACAACTCTACAGTGTGGGGGAGGGGAGCTGCGTCCTGGGTGTTGCGTCCTGATACTAAGCACACATATACTGTTCAAACTTGAGTTTAACAAGTCAAAATTCCCTCCATGACTTGTCTTTGCTACCGCTTTACGTCCTCAATGACAAGCATTTCCCCTATTAACTATTATTGGATACAGTATCGTCTCTCAGTCCGGCTTAAATGAGAATTACATTGGCCTTAATGTGCTCTGCTAAAAGGCAAATTTCATGCAGTGATTTTATCTGCTCTGTAAAAGCAGAAATATGAGAACTACCCCCACAGAACACCACCTGACACACAAACCCTAAACTCCATTCACTCCTCCCCCTCTGATTCTCTCCATCCAACCTCTCCCCCCACTCATGCCATTGCCCTTGTTTGTCTTTCCCTTTCCCCTGGGCTCGCCATTTCCTGTAGGGTTGGGCAGCCTCATGTGAGCCATATCTTCCAGACAGCTGTAAAATAGCAGGCCTCTCCCTCCCTCCCTCTCTCTCTTTCCCTTATTCAATCTCTCCAGCCCCCTTTCCCTCCTTTTCTCTCGTTCTTCTCCCCTGCTCTTCTGGTCCTCATCACCAGGCTCCAGAATTCAATTAAGTGAACCCAGATCATTCATCTCAGCTCTACTTGTTTTGATGTCTTCCACTGAAGACCTAACAAACATATCAGATGGATTGGAGGATGCTGTCGTTTGATGTCTGACGACATGCTGCCCACAACCGAGGTTTCAAAGACTCACGCTCACACTGATGAGCAACACAGTGTGGTATTTATAGTGCAGAAGATGACTTTGAATTAGGAGAGCAGAGTCTCATTGTCATCAAACTGCTTGGTGATAACCTACAAGACTGAAGCGCAGTGGAGCAATAACTCACGCAGGCTAAAAGTTGTGGAGGGAGACATACAGAAATAATTAGCGTGAGGGAGAGAGACTAAACATTCTGTACCTAGTTGTTGGAAAGTCTGTGCTTAACTGTGCCAAACTGAAAGGTCTTAGTTTGCTGCCCAAATGATTGTTGTTTTTTCCACAAGGCCACTAAATGATGGGCCTTTAAAAAGTCTGGAAAGAAATGTGGCTCTCTTCTTCGATGCAGAACTACCTGCTAAGGTAAGTGCGAGGAAGCTGTGCAAGTATGTAGTCCTGCAATCTTTGATTGTTGATTTTATTCAGACAGAGCGCCATCGCCCATGTATCCATGCACACATTGCTCCTTTCCATCTCAACCTACTCTGCAACTGCAATCTGTTTCATGGGCACAGTGGGTAGCCAGAGAGAGATTTACTGGGTGTACACGTAGAGGTTGCAGCAACTGTTTTTTTTGGGTGACTTACGGCTGACAGAGCTTGACCAGATCCTGGTCTGTGGTCCCTGGGTGGAGGCCACGGATATACAGGTTGGTTTTGCTCAGCTGGTCTCCCCCATTGTTGCTGCTGCTGCCATTGCTGATGGAATTGGTGGTGGAGTTGCTATTGTTGTTGTGGTTGGGGCTTGGAGGAGCCATCTGATGGTTGGAGGGGGACACATATGTCTGCTGCAGAGGAAAATAGAGGGCAGAGTCAGATTTGAGATGATGCAGTCATCCACAAAGCAGAAGCTTACAAAGGTGCATGATATGAACTGTAATGTAGCAATATCAGCTTCTTAATGATCTACTAACTGACCTGCTCAAACGAAAATTAGCAACAGTGGCTGGTTAAATGGTGTTGAAGGTATCCAAATACGGCCACAGAGTCAGAGCAAAGATATCAGCAAGAAACTTTGCTGCTTCATCTGATATGACAGGTCAGATGACATGATAATCACAACATATACACATATGCACAGTTCAATAAGTGAAACAATGTAAAACATAAGCATGAGAAAGAACAATGTGTGAGATTGCAAAATGTACCATGAAGCAGAATGTGCACATGTTCACATTAAAAGGTCATAATACAGAGAGGATCTGTGCATGTGTAGCTCATGTACTGCAGGCTCTGAATGTGCCCTAGTTTAGCACTGATGGGGATCATACAAATCACTCATTACAAGGTACCCTAAATATTAAATGTTAAAATAAATCAAACTCCTCTACAGGCAGCCAGTAGCAAAACAGTATACCCTGTTTGGGTGGTAGATAAGTGAATGGTGGTCCCATAAGTTGACGTTCACTTTCAGTCTGTGCAAGAAATGGAGGGAGGCCTCATGGCAACGTTAGTAACAGTATGATCCAGTCTTTAAACTTTACGTCTTAAAAGTCATTCATTAACACAATGACACACCCTGTCTTCATGTCATGAGGGACTCCAATGCAGATAGGTTGGTATATGACAGGCAATACACTAATTATCATGGAGAACCAGAAAGTTTAGACTTTACCTTTGTTATCACATATTTAAGTGTTCCATTCAAACTTACCTACTTTTTAATAGTAAAGAACTACTTTTGGCAGACAGGCAAACTGTAAAAATGTATAGTATACTCAGGAGCTATGCTTTGCCTATCCTCTGACGGCAAGTGAGCCCATTTATATGGAAAATATATCATGCAAAAAAAGTGTATATTATTAAATCTGGCTGGAATTTAAGTGGTTGAGCTCCCCACTGCTGCAAGACAGGCCTTTATGTTGTGGGTTGAAGCTGGAAGTGTTTATGCACACAGTTTTCATTGGGCGTATTTGAAATAGTTCCAATCAAAACTGTTCACACAGAGAGATCTGTGGATTATCCACAGTAATGAGGATATTGTTCCTGGAAAGACCAAATTAAATATTTCAGTCTTTAGTTTGAGCAGCAAAAAACAAATCCCACCCACTACTATTGTCTTGGGAGAAATCTAAAAACCTAAACCATCTGAATGGCTAGATACCAGTAAATGTTTTGTTAAATTAAGATAAATTAACCTGTTGAGTGAAGATACTCTTAAACTACGACATATCTCCGCCACAAGGGAAGCATGAAAACATCAGTATGCAGATACTTCACTCAACTCAATGCATGCATGCACATAATGGTTGTGCCGTGATATGTTCATCAGCTTAAATAAGGCAGTGATAATAAAGACTTAAATGCATACATATGATGAAAATCTTTTATGGACCATGATCCGGGATAAACTAAATCAAATTGGTATTGAGGGGTCAGCTGGTGTTGCCTTCTTCTCAGTGCTGGTGGAGGAGGAACTGTTTGATTAGTTAGGGTCAGCAGGCCCGGCCCTGAGTAACAATGGGATGGCTTGTTGGACACCACAAGGTCAGCACTGGAGGACCAGCTTATTAACAGAGAGGGAGCTGTCAAAAGACTGCTGGAATCATGCTAATTGCGGCTTCTCTATTTCTCCCTGCTGTATGAATCTAGCCAGCTATAGTACAAGAATAATTCAGATCCCAGGCACATGAAACTATGAGGTAACGTCACAGATGAGAAGAATTAAAACAAAGATTTGGACGTTTAAAACTAAACTATAAATGTTTGTTTCATACCCACAGTCACAATGCTTGTAGTCTAATGCCTGCAAAATATTCTTTTCCTTCTATGCTTCTAAGCTCAAAAATGCCTCGGTGGGAAGAAAGAAAAATCAACCAATCATGTGAGCTCTAACAAACCACAACCAATCAACTGCCACAACTGCCGTCACACCAGTCAATGAAGAAGTTCAACAATGCCCAAAACAGTTAACCGTGCCTGAATCAGTAAAAGGGGAAAAACAGGATAAAGTTGCATTAGATTAGATGTATATCTTCTTTAGAAGCCCTCTTTATGTGTAATTTTGCGATTTGTCATACATTATGAGCTCACAATAAGTGAGATGAAGCCAACATAATCAATCAAGTCAATCATTCTTGAATAAGAATAAACTGATAAAGCTTAAAGCCCATCTCAGACATCAAATATATAAAATACTTATAGCCTACTTTAAGGTAACTATCTTCAGGCAGGATAAATGGCACAATTGACATACAATTAAAGATGCATGTCTGTGCCTAATATCTTAATGTATGATGATTTATGTGTGAAACACGGTTGCAATATTCCCTAATAAAAAGCCATCTTTACCTGACTGCTAAACCCTGAATACGTGAAAAATGGTTACACTGATATCTTACTTATCCTTGAAGACACAACCGACATGAGTAGCAACACCAGTGATTCTGTTGGAAGCTTTGTGGTATCCACCCTCTCTAGCTGCCTTGTGTTTTGCAAACAGTTTCCTAAGAAATCTGCCTTCATAAACTTACTCCAGGTCTTTTTAGTCAAGCTGAGAAAATCTAAGTGACTCACAGTGCCCATTCATCTTGGCCCTCTTCTCTAATCTCCCTCTCTTCTTCAGCATCAATAGTACGCCGTTTGTTTTTCCACAATCACAGCCTCTTCCTGTGCTCTCCCTCTGCCTTCACCGTAGGCGGCCCGCACAGACTATCAGGAGGGATGCACCTGCACAGGCCTGGGGAGATACGATCTGACGGGAGACCGAGTCCAGGCCTGAGCCTAGCTAGTGAGGCCTGTCTAATTGGGATCTGAGCTTGTTAGCGGAAAGTGCTAATCCCTCTCATGTGCTCGCAAGTCAGAAGGTAGTGTCTCATTAAGACCGCTCTGCTAGGCTCCTTCTGAGAAAAGGGATGGCAGTGAATCAGATCCACACCTACTCCCCCATCTGCCCCAGTGCTCGGCACCAGCTCCAGGTGTTTTGCCACCCATGTAAGGTAATGCTTGATGCAAGAAAATGTGCATGAAGAAGAACACGAATGCAGTTAGAAAGGGATGGTCAGAAAGTGTCTTAAATGTGCAAGACTGTGAATCACAGTTCATGAATCATTTGAATCAGCATGCATATCCTCTTAGTCTGTGCCCAAAACTTGACCTCCTGGTATGTTACTGATTTCCTTCCTACTTGTTACTCTTCAATCCACATCCGCCCACATATGTCCTCACACTGTCCCTTGCATGAATCTCAGTGTCATCTTCTTAGCATTCTTTGCATTCCTCTGCAATACACACATGTTTGTGCTTCTCTCCTTGAAGTGGACAGGGGTCGTGGGGAACATGTTTTTGGTTTGAGATTGGAGTTCAAGCTGTCATCGTTAAATTGAACCGCATTCCTGGAGGCATTCTGTGGGAACGGGCCTTCTCTACTAGACAAGATCAACCCTCAGAAATATAGGAAGTTCTCCTATGCATATGCAACATCTATAAATTTAAAATTGATGTACAAAAAGTGGATATAAAAGCAAGCAGTATCTATATTTACATTGTACAATAACAGAATAATCCTGCCCAAGAACAATTTATGCTCGTTGCTTTCATCCACTCTACTTTCTGCACAGAGAAGTTGTGAAGCTCTTGTGTATAGTCTACACATCACCATTATGATCACAGAGTATGCAGTAACTGATGCGGAACGATAAACCAGCCACTTGCCTTATTATTAAATATTATATAACTACAGTAAGTGGCTGACAGCATGGTGCAGAGAGAGGGAGTGTGCTCCTGGCAGCAGCTGAAGACTGATGAGGTGATTACAGCTGGAGGGAGCAGAGGTGAAGCCCACAGGGAGCACAGGTGACTCTCCGAGAGAGAACACTGAGTGCCAAGTGAGGCAGGATGTATGCCTGTAACTCCACAGTAATAGCAAAGACATGAGCCTGATTGTGTGACGCTTGAGTGCCACATCTGTCTGGCAACACAAGCTTTTTGTGCAAACGATGCTGGAACAATCTTCAGAAGTCTTAGGCAATATGGTTAACTGCAAAATCCTTGAAAACTATTCATGTTTGTTTTTTAAAAAAAATTAGTCAAACATATCAATTATTTGAATTACCATCCTACCATACAGCTCCATTTAAATAATCATGTCCAACTCAAAATTTCTATCTTGCCAAAATAGTTATTATTCATGCTCTGCAACAAGTACATGTTTAAGAATAAATGACATAATATAAGTATCTTGAATGAGAGAGAATGAGAGAGTCCTACCTGTTTGGGTAAAGAAACTTTGAAAGGCACCGTGGAAAAAATCATAGTGTTACAGACACAGTCTCTTTATATTGTATATCTCTGCAGCTGCAGGCACAAAAAGGAAGCAAGTGCAAGGTGGGAAGAGCCCAATAAAGAAAACTGACGAAAATCCTTGGCTCAGTCCAGTTTCATTAAGAAAAAAAACAGATAGTTAGAAAAGTCTGTTTTCAACAGGTATCAAGCACCCTGAACAGAGCAGAAAAGTCAATTCCTTAAGAGAAGGCATTCATCAGTCAAGAGGAATGTTCAGGCTCTCCTCTCCATGTGAACTGAACCACTGACAGACAAGAAATCAAGGTATGTGAAACACACAGGGGAGAAGAAAAAAGAAGGGGGGGGGTAATCGAAAGCAGAGGAAAGGGGGGAAATCTCTTAATCCTTTCTTTTCTCCGCCCTTTTTCCCGTAGTAAAAGACACAGACCAGGGGTTACCACTTGACGCAGGATTTACAAGTCTTCCCTCTGTGTGACTTTGGCACACTAACAATGCCAAATGTGCTTAAAAGAAAGAAGAAAAAAACTGTGTGCATGTCTTCTTTGAAGGAAAAAAAGAGTTTGACTTTGCAGGGACCCCTCTTGAAATGAACACATTGTCTGAATCCAGGATTCCAGGAATTCCAGGTCATTAATCTGTGCAATCTGAATTCCTGCCAGCCATGAGGCAGGGAACGGAATAGTGCAGAAAAGGAGGGAGGTATTTGATTTCAGCTTTGTTCGGGTGTTATTCAAGAAAATGATGAGAGTCAGGCGTCAACAGACTTCATATGCCATTCCAGCCACACAATCAGCACTCAATATGCTCCAGATTTAGACAGTTCAATTCCAATCCCATGATTCCCACATGTCCCAGAATGTAAAACATAAAAAGATCTATGTGGTCTGTACAGAAAAGAAGTGGCTGGATATAGATAACAATGTCACCCCCATGAATTATTCATGTGAGCAGACAGGCTAATCAATATTAGAATCCCAGCTTTGCTGTCAGCGACCTATAACTGACTTCCACGTACAGCCACATACACTGCATTCACATTAGACTTATTACACCAGCTCTGTAACTTTCCTCTTATTCATAGTGCCATGCAGCCCCTCTCAGTCATCATTAGCAGGACTGAAGGGGTGGGGCATATCTGTACGCGTAAAAGAGAGAAAAAAAACCCAACTTTATTAACTTATGGTTAATTCAATGAAAACATTAGCCAAGCGATGAAGCGCTTAATTCAACCCACACCAATTCATATAAAAGTCGAACATAACAAACCTTTGTAGCCTTGCGGAGCATCTACAGCACGTTTGAAAGCTGTGTGTGTGTGTGTGTGTGTGTGTGTGTGTGTGTGTGTGCAGGCTGGGTATAGGAAGAGAACAGCGACCGGGGGGGCGAAAGCAAACAGTAGTAGTAATCTACAGGCAACAATGTAACGGGCCCCGGCGTTAGTTTGTTTCAGTGTTAACAGCAACAACAACACGAGGAGGGGGAAGAGAAGCCGATAAATGTTGCAAAGAAGCAAGTGCGAGAGTTTAGAAACGTCGCCCGGGATCCACTTTTCAAGGACACTGCAGCTTAAAACAGCCCGAGCAGCTTTCAACTGGAGAGGCAGACCTCGAACACACACCGCATCGAGATATAAAGAGAAGAGAGGAGGCACACAAAGTGGCGGGGCCCCCGCGGTGTCGGTACTCACCCTCTTGGTGTTTTTGCCGGTGTATCCGTTGTATGGGTTGATTCCTGTCCTTGGCGGCGCAGAGAGCAGCATTTTTCCACGGCGCTGTGTCCGGAGCAGCGGAGAGAGAGAGAGAGAGCGGAGAGCCGAGGCAGTCAGCTGACGTCAGCCAGGGAAACTGAGCCAGGAGCAGCGGGGCTGATTGGAGTCGCTCTTCTCTTCCCTGCGCTGTGCTGTGATGTGATGTGATGTGATGAACCCCACGCTCCACACTTTGGCTGTACGCTCATATAAGTGTGATATCTGACTTATTCTCGTCGGGTTTATTTTTTTTTTTATCCACCGCAATCCTCCTCTTCAGCCATTACGTGATCAGGTTTAACACAGGGGGGATGAATAAGACATTTTATTTTGCTGCGAGGAATATAAATTCCACTCTTTCGGTGCCAAGTTCCTCTTGGTAACCCTGGGGGGTTTAGGATTTGGTGGAGAAATGCAGAAAAGGCAGATTCCATCATGTTTACCGTAGTCGGGCGTGAAAGTTGAATTTTTCACACCTGACTTTAATTTTCATTTAGAGATTGGAACCTGGATGCTTCCCTGTGAGGCAGTCAATCTTTTCAGCAGCTGGCTTTAGTGTCAGACTAAATGATTCATGTCAAGGGGTTATAATGCATCGGACTATCTATACTGTTTTATAAATTAGGAAGTAGACGTTGCTCACTGTGGCCTGGAATAGCTTTTACTTCTACAAACATTTTTAAATGATAAAATTATGTTTTGTCCTGATATGGCATGTTTCTCCCAAGTGCAGAGTTAAACACATGTCCCCAAGCTATAACTGTAGTCAAAGTAAGTAATGAATCAATAGATAGCTACAATATCTGAAAAATTGTGTTGATAGTAAATTCAATTTGACTATACTTGCATTAGGTAGGTTCATGGTCATGTCTCCAGTATAACTGATGCCATTGTGGGTCAAGTTAAAGGTCCAGTGTGTAGGATTTAGGGGCAGAAATGGAAACTTTACTTTTTTTTTTTTTTTTACATTTAGCAGGCACTTCTGTCCAAAGAGACTTACAGTAATTCATATATACATACACTGATGGTGGTGGCTGCCATGCAAGGTGCTGACCAGCTCATCAGGAGGAGTTTGGACACTTTGACACTTTTTTTATTGGTGTATAATTGCCTGAAATGGGATTGAAAAAATATGCTTTAGCTGAGCCTTTTACATCTACAGAGGGAACGGGTTATCTTCCGTGATGTCCGCCATGTTGCACCATCATGTTTCAACAGTAGTCCAGAACAGCCAAACCAAGCGCAGCCTCTAGAGAGGGCCTTTAGTGTATTTGCGTTTTTAGCAGCCACCATAAGGGATGGCGACACGAGGGGTGTTCGGTCACACTGGACCTTTATTACTTATAGCATCAACATTGTGTTTTAAAGTTAGAGCTAAGCAACAAAACAAGTATATCTGATTACCTGGTTGCAACCAGCACTGGCATTCTCTTCCATTTGGACCATTTGGTCAAATGAAGCAGATGTAGCGCCTGAGGGTAGAAAAGCTTTGAAACAGCATTTATAGACCATCATGGCACACTGAACAAATTTTCCATTGTCAGCAACTCTTTACGGCTGGCTAACCACTGAGTAACAGGGACGCTCTGTGAGATAGAAAACTGCCTTTAAAAAAAGAATGAAAATAAAGAAACATCATTGGAAAATAAAACACAGCAACAAAAAAATACAAAGAGGTTTAAATTTCTACACAGCCATGGCACACTGGTGGGCTGTGAGGCAACTGCCGGTGTGCCGTGGGATTTTGTTACAACTATTGATTATTATTGCAATATACACATCAAGTAATGAATAAGTCTTTAATTTACTACAACTACCTTTCATACACATTCATTTACTAAAACAGAGGCAAGTTCTTTACCCTAAAAAAACATTTATAAACCAAAAAGGAACTGAAAGGAAACACGTACAGAGTGACTGATAACAAGTGTTAAAGAGACTTGTTTGCATGGTTGTAGATAAACGTGTAAACTAGTAGTACACCAGATAAATTTGGTGATGTCATCGTATTTAATTGAGCTGTGACACACAGGATTTTAACATACACACACCTGCCCATGACTTTATAATCATTTTTCTACAATAGCACTGGTTGCTGGAGCTGCGCATCAACTCATTTCCATGTTTTTATAGTTTTGGATCTGACCCAAATGTATAACTAGCTCTTGATGTATAAGACAACTGTCTGAGTCGGAACATACTTTGTATCCCTCTGACTTTGCATCAGTTGTCAAGCTTTTGTACGGCTCTCATCACACGAATGAAAAAAGTGTTTGTATCAACAGAAGTTGCTTGGCAACTAAATCCCCCGACCCTTTTGCCTTATCTTGCATACCCTGACTGATTAGCCCTCAAGTGTGTAGAAAACATATGCAGTTGTTCACTCAGCCATACAGTGGTTTTTTTTTTTATAGCGATTGCATTTGCATAACACAACTACAGATGCAAAGATTTGCAGTACAGGAAGACAGAGGACAGGCCTATATTCTTATGTTGATCTAGATGCACAAGGGATTTCATCCTGATTTCATCATGAGTCTAGTCAGACAGACGAGAGAGCCTCAGCTGAATTCATAATCTCCATTTCTCTGTCTCCCACACACACACATTCGCTAAGTGTTCGACTTGATACATTGGTTTTAATTTGCATAAAAATAACATTATTCTTGGTTGCCATCATTCTCTCTGGCCAGATATTGACGCTTTTTCTTTTTTTCACCCAGGATTGTTCACTCCCCCTGGTTCAATCTATGCAATGCTTTGATATGTGTATGCAAGTGTTCAGCCAGATGGGCTGCGAGTTCCACACAGCTCAAGGACAGTTTGGGGAGTGACTCAGTCAGCAGTATGCCCGAGCCAACCAGCACACTCTGTGAATTCACCAGTAACGGGAATCGTAGGGCCTGTTGGGAGCTGTGGAATTCGGATAGGGTTTCCTCTACTAACAGATAGGGGGGGAAAATCTGATTTAATTGTAACTTTATACTACAATACTACATATTTAGTTGATTAAGCGGTTTAATCTAGAATAATCTAGAGCTGAAGTATGTTTCCTGGTAGAGCAATCAAAATATTACATAAAATAACACCTGCATTATCTGCAAATCTCAGAGTCGTGTGAAAATGTCATGCTGAACTTTGGGTTGGACTGGAGCTACTTGCTGGTGGGTTGTATGGGGGAGGGTTGCAGATGGGGGAGAAGGGAGTGGGAATGAGGGTTAGGAGAACACAGGCTGCTGGTGCATGCTCGGCATTCCTCAGGTGTTGTCAGCATAGCTTGCTCAGTAATTACCTCTCTGTGAAAACATGCACAAAGCCACACTTTACTAGCAAGCTGAAAGGCAGCAACTAGAGGGAAGCTGTTAGGGAGATGTCAGAGACAGATGGGGCTACATCCAGATTTACATTTAGGCCTATTATAAGCTGCAGTGCTTATTTTTTCAGAAGAATGAGTGAGTAAAATTTGTTGAAGAATTGCAGACACGGTGTACTTCATGCACGCAGAGCAGCTACAGAGGCAGAGCCCGGCCGTGTGAGAGTCAGGCAGCTTGATTTATGCAGCAATCCGTCTTCTCTCAAGGATATGGGCAGGTTGGGTAACGATTGTAGCCAAGCAGACCTTGGCACGTGGATATAGTGGTGTGATACAGATGTACACTTGCAAAGCCTTCACATGCAGTGATTTTTAGGAACGTTGCATACAGGGAGTGGATTCCTGTGATCCTCCCTCTGCATGCTGCTTTCCATTGTTCCTCTCAGATGTCATCGCTTTCATCACTGACACCAGCGTCACAGAAGAAGCAGGTTTTCTTCGTCTGGGAACTCTCTCCCCCCCCCCC
>OMLP01008141.1:2273-14341 GCA_900302685.1 Spondyliosoma cantharus | reverse complement strand
CCCTGGGGTCTCTCTCTGTCTCTGTCTCTCTCTCTCTCTCTCTCTCTCTCTCTCACACACACACACACACACACACACACACCCCTACCATCCTGACTGGCCTGCAGGAGCCCATGTGATCGTTATGGGCATTCCAGCGCTGGAATTCGGGGTACTCTCCATGCTCCAGAATGTACTGCTGGCCCTTGAAGTCGGGATGGTCGAAGCAGATGAAGGCGCCGCTCTCCACGCGCACAGAGTTGACCCTGTTCATGAAGCCGCGGTCCTGGAAGTTGTCACAGTCGCTGCAGATCTCCAGCTTCCTCCCAGTGAAACATTTTCCCTCATAGAACACGATCTGTATTTTTAAATTATTATTATTATTTTTTTTTTTTTTGCCACAACAGTGAACATGAAAAAAAAAAAAAAAAAGTTGTACTCTGTGTTGTAGATATTCAGTCTACTCATCTAAAGCTGAACGCAGTCATCTACATCATTTGTGATTTGTTTGTGACACACATGCGTAAGCTTGGGAAGGCTCCAGTGTGGCTCCGTCACCCTCGCTCGTTGTGGTACTCACCTTTCCTGAGTACTGAGACATTTTTCCACTGTTTGCTGTTTGTCCAAACTAGTCACACAGTATAAGAGTGGAAAAATTTGGACGTTCAGATATATATGGCCGACAGACAGCGCGGTGGTATCGCGAGGCCGGGGCAACAAAGGCGCAACAATGGGGGATTTAGACATTTTGCCACATGGACAGTTTCCCTTACATGTGCCAGTGCTGATATTGGAGTTTGTCTCTGGGTGGCGAAACAAAAGAGGGAGAGATTTTGCTTTGATTGGGCTTTGGGAGTGATGTGGCACTGAGTGGGGGGGGGTTGCAGAGTAATATTTGGGTTGTGTCCAGATGAGAGGGGAAAACAAACAGGAGAGGGAAAGTTAAAGCAGAGGTTAAAGGATATGGATGACCCAGTGCAAACAAGATATCTGTCTCCTGACTGAGAAAATGTAGACACAACGAGGCGTGGTCCCGCTTTCCCGTCTCCATTGGCGTTTAAGCAGAGTTTAGATGGCGGCAGCCTGAGCAGGCCTGCCCACATCTCACACTCCAGAGCGGATTTTCCCCTCCAGCTTTTATTTTTTCAGATCCCTCTGTGTTGTTGATTCTCTGATCCAAAATCTGGGAGGACACTCAGTCGCAACATCACAAACCCCAGTTGTGATGTTAGGAAGGCGGAGCAGGACACACAACAGAAAAAAAAACTGTGAACTGTTTTTCATGAACTGCATGACTTCAGCCCTCCTCTCCGTTTCTCGTCGTTCAAAGCCAGAAGTGGTTGGACCTTGTAAAAAGATTTCACTCCTTTCGTCCAACAAGTGGGCTCTTTGTGATACGTGCAGGTTTTAGATTCCTCATATTTATCGAAAACCAGCCAGCTGTGGCAGCCATTCATGTGTAATAGCTAAATGTTTGTTTTTTTGTACTTCTCTTTCTGTATTAGGTGCCAGCTCTTTCACTCCCTTCCATTAGCTTTGTATTAATAGCTCAAATTAATTCAGAACTAATGCTTTATATTCTCACCCGGTGCCTTTGTTGGTTAGAGAGCACTGAGCCAAACACCTCATCTTGGCCAGACACTATTCACCTCAAGCAAACACACCGTACCTTAAACTAATATCCACTTCGTCCTCTTAAGGCACAAATCCAACTAATGGAAGACTTTCATCTGAGCCTGTGACAAACGCAGACATTCATATTTGCAGAAGTCTCATTAATTATATACAGCAGTGGACAAAGGGCAGGCAGCTCTTGCATAATGCAGGAATCCGAGCATTGGGAAACTGTAACCCCTGAACACAGTGTACCCAGGGTGAGTGAGGCGCTAAGTATATAGACTTAACAGAGATACACCGCTCATTGGGACGTTACCATGGCGGGGGAAAGTATAAAAAGAGGAGATGTCGATGAGTTTGTCTCAGACGTTGGTAGAAGCAGAAGAAGACTGATACATCAGCGAGGTATGTAAACATCAATATTTTCTTACTTTGTGTAATTAGACTTCAGTTCTTAATGAAATTTGTTCAATGAAAATATAAAATCCATATTTGCTTGACGTCAAATGTCAACACCTCTGTGTATTACTGTGGATTTTTCTTTTTTTCTTCTTTTCTTTTTACAGTTTTGTCATTTAGACTGTTTATTTCAAACCAATTCTGCACAGCTCTGTTTAATGGCAGACATGCAATGAAATCTGGAGGGCTGAAATCATTGCACATACTGTGTTGTCAAATCTGTGCTTTATCTCTCACAGGCTGCAGCACCTGAACGGAACAATGAAGTTTTTGGTCTTGGCTTTAGCCGTCGCCCTGCTGTTTACAGCTGGTGGGTCTGTCACTGATTCTCCACTGAATAAACACAAGCTCTGCTGCTGTGCAACGCAGACGTCTGCTAACTCTGCACTGTTGTCTCAGTCAGACCTGTCTGGAACTCAACGGCGATGTTTTCATTTTGCAGGAGATCGTAGCCGGTTATGTTTAAAGAAATGAAAGCCATTATGTAAAAAGGAATTCATTTACCTCCTTTGTGGCTTATCTAACAAAATCTATCTTCAGCTTTGTTAAATTTGTGTTTTGTCTGGCAAATAAAACTCTCAAAACACCAGTGTAGGGACACCATTTAACTCAGTGGGTAGAGCAGGCGTCCCATGTACAGAGGCTTTGTCCTCACTGCAGTGGACCAGGGTTCGAGTCCCGGCCTGGGGCCCTTTGCTACATGTCACTTCCCCTCTCTCTCAATCTGTTTCCTGTCGAATCTTCATCTGCTCTATCAATAAAGCCATAAAGGCCAAAAAAATACTTTAAAACAAAAACAGTGTAGAGAGGTGGAGTGACAGTCTGTAACCACAAGTGTAATAAACAAAGTGTAAAAACTTTCAAAACTGCTCAATAACTCTTGAAAAGGCAACCAGACGAACTCATAAAAAAGTCATGCACAAGGCCGTGCATCTTCAAGGAAACCAATAACCTCGAAAAGAAAAGTGGAATAATAATTTCAAGTGGTTAAAACCTTTTAGCTTGTACAAACTAAATCTAATAGTCTACTTTACTTGGTAATTCTGGGGTTTCCTGACTTTTCAAAAGTAAAACCAACTTTTAAGATGACAGTGTATGTGTATTTTTAAAAGTTAATATCGCAGCTATCAGGAAAATTGCAATGTTGAGAAATCCCTAGACTGAAATGTGTTTTTTCTTTTCAGGTGGCGCCCTTGACTGCCACCGCTGTGTCTCAAAAAAGGCAGGTGGAACCTGTGAGCTCACCGTGGAGACCTGCAGTCCAGAGAAGGACGGCTGTGCTGCTGCCAAGTTCCTCAGAGCACCTTGTGAGTTTTTCAACATACTCAAACTGATGAGTAGTTAAAACTGGAATACAAATATTAAGAAGACCATGCCAAAAACATACTTTCTCTACCACAGTGAGATGGTATGTTAAAAGCCGACCTTTACCTCTTTTTCCCCCTTTACTTTCTTAGATGGCCAGTACCAGAAATGCATGGCTCTGGAGTCCTGTGAAATGCTGAAGAATAACGCCTACATCAACATGAAGTGCTGCAGCGACGACATGTGCAACACCTTTGATAATTCAATATAAAAATTGAAGAAAACGATTTAAGTATCTTTGAGCGTTGCACTACATCTCAATGACTCCTGCAGACTGTGGTTGCTGCAGGCAGCTCCCAGGTGTGAACTCATGTATGAATGTGAATACTTTATCAAACGTGTCCCTTGACAAATAAAAAACAGTTGAATGAAAAGATCAAATGCCTGTTTCTCATTCTTTTTGGAGTGATCTTGTTACTCCTCGACAGCCGCATCAATTCGAAACTGTCCGTCCGCTCTATAAAGGAGTTATTAGATTCATGTTCAGACAAGGGTTAGAGAATCTTATCTGTGCTTTCATTTCCATCAGGTTGACTTCTCATAATGGACTTTTTTGTCTCAAGCGTCCTCGAAAAGGCACCCGGGTAATTTTCAATTCATTCAGAATGCTGCTGATACTGTTAGGGATCAGGGATGGGGAGAAGCAACTTATCACACCAGTTCTCAGGGCTTTGCATCGACTCCTGACTGCATTTCTCTATACAACCCTATAGCATTCAATTTGTAATGCAATTAAAAACAATTATAAGAAACTCATAAGGCTTAAAACAGCATTCTTAAGCAGCTTTCACACAGGTTTTGTTTAAGTGCTTATAAATGCCATTGGTGGTACTTACTTACAATAAGGTGCAAAAAATGTGCGTAGTTACGACATGATAATGAGTATTATAAGTATTAAATTAGTCCACGTGGTAACTACTCAGTATTATGTTTTATTTTAAGTTAAGGGTTTCAAAAAGAGAAACTAATGGTTAAGTAATATTTTATTGACAATTCTACTTAGTAACTTCTGAGCATTTTGTTTCACTTTACTTGAGGGTGCACTAAAAGAGTGATTTATAGTTAAGTAATTAGTAGTTAGTCGTCACTCAGCCGCTGGTTCATACTCATGAAGAATGTTGCCAGTATGTCGCGTCAAAGACATTTAGGAGCTAATCATTACCTAATGTTTCATCAATATAGCACCTCCGAGACTGTTCTCTAGTAATTAATCATTACCTACTATATGGTTCTCAAATCACACTTCTTGCTGATTACCTAGCAATTATTCATTAATGATTTATTACTTTATCAATTCAATTTGTGTACCTTATTGTAAAGTATTATTAACTCTTATACAGTCTCATTTGTATATAATAACGTTAATGTTGATGAAGAATGAGGACTTTATTACCTAGTAACTAATACTCATAAGAAGGACCTCAATATTAAGTGACCTCAATATCAGCTGTCACCACACTCAGATTCTAATTAGTGCACTGACTGAAGTGTGTGACATCAGTTTTTCTGACCAGTGAGAGCAACAGAGAGAAAATGAAACAGATGTTTTAAGTTGTGTGTTCATGTAGGATACTGTAACAGCAGTAAAAAGGTAATTAAAATAAATCAGTTTTCAGGACCATTTTATTTGTAAAAGGTGGAGAGCAACATATATCTCTAATTGTCAGTTATTATGCTGAGCTCTCTCAGGTCGTATGTTAGTGGTGTGCTCAGCAACATTTTCATATTCTGCCACACATAGGTGAAACAAAGGTTCTGAAATACAAGATATATTATTACCAACCGTGCACTTGGATCCTGCACCCTCCTCAAGTTATTTAACCCCTTTAACGTTATGTATCTACTGTAGCACATACATTAAGTGGCCCTGCCTCCCAGGTGACGAACGTCTCAGTCATCAGAGATTGGGTAATAATCTACACTCAAAGCCGGCCGCTTTACATAACCACTTTTTGCTTTAATGATTACAATCAAAAACATTTGTACAACATTTTCAACATTAGAAAATGGATGCAGATTTATTTTTTTTGGCTGACAGAAACGGCTATGAAAACAAACTGAGGAACAGAGAAGTGGGTACTGCGCGGAGATGAAGTAGAAAAAGAGCTGTACGTTGGAGAGACCAAACAGCCGGCGATGTATCAGAGGAAATGTCCGTGTTTACTTATCCGTTTTCAGAGCCTGTGCACGGCAGACAGGACATTTCTCTTATCTCTCGTTATTTAAACAGAGTAGGGCTCGTAGCCTAAAATGGGAGCTGCATAATGAGAAGCTAAGATGCATCAAGCCACTACTATCTCTGGCCTTCGTTATGGCTGTCGTCACAACCGAGCTCGGGGGAAACATTTTTTCTGATACACCCGAACGATGTTCTGTGTTTTGCATCAGTGCCGAGCACAGAGATGGAGGAGAGGTGGATTGTGGGAAATATAAGACACGGGAACCACCACTCATCCTTTTTTTTTTTTTTTTTTATCAAACACACAAAGAAAAAAAGAGGATGACAAAAGGGAATAGGAAATACTGATAAATAACAGTGGAATCAGAGCCATAAATAGACAGTATTGGATATTTAGGACCCTGGAGGGGTGGAGTCAGCTGAGGTGGAGGAGAACTGGCAGCTAGCCTTCAAGTAACGGGATATCCCAGTGCAGTGTCCTGTGTGTTGATTGGGCGGCTCTACATCATGGAGCAGGACGTTTTTCCTGGCTGCACGCCGCCGTCCATCTTCTCTGCCTCCAGGATCATCCTCCGGAAAACCTCCACGGCTGTCTGGGAAACAGAGAGAGATAAACACACACACGTAAACACCCAGGACGCTGTCACATGTCTCAGTCACACCACTTTGAATGTTCCAGCAGCACGCACTTGCACACAGCGGAGCCTCACAGAGGTGGCGTTGTTGTTTTGCTAACTCGATTTGAAGCAGATACTCTGACTTCCTCAAGATGAAACTTGTGCTGTGTTGAGAAAATACATCCACCAGAAAATGGAAAGAGGGTTCAGAGAATCGATTCCCATTGCCCGTCTTGTTTATTTATTCAGCTCTTGTTGGCTAAGTTTTAGCTTCGTTCGTTTAGTCTATAAAATGTCAAAGAAATTGTGGAAAATCACAATTTCCCAGAGCCCAAGGTTAAGTCTTCAAACTGCTTTTGTTCAACCAACTGTCCGATACACAAATACCACATAACAAGTCTGCTTTAAAAAAAAAATAACACAATTAATAGATAATCAAAACAGTTTGCAATTAATTGTGTTTTCATGGACTAATCAATTTATCAACTAATAGTTGCAGCTCAAACAAAATATTAAAATATTGATCAGAGCAGCTTTAAATCCCTAAAACGTCATCATTCAGTTCTATTTGATTTGCAAGACATGTGGTTACTGGTGGTAACTTCAAGTTTGTCATCATAATAATGATCTCTGAGTTTCTCTAGAAATCAGTGACACACGTAACCACTGAGGGGGCGACAACAATGCAACACATGGACCAGAAGTGGAGCAACGCCATCAGTTTGAAGCACATCCAAACAAAACCATTAGAATCTAGTGCGGGAAATGCTTACTGATGACATCAACAGGGCTGATTTTCAGAGCAACAGAGGACGCTGCACAACTGTTCACAGGCCCTTCACTATGATGATTAATGATGAGCTTGATAACAACCAAATCAAACACAGTTTGACTCGCAGCTCTGCAGCCTCGACTCTTTACCTGGTTCTCTTTAGCTGAGGACTCCATGAAGGCAGCATTCCAGGATTCAGCTAATGCTTTTCCTTCTTCACAACTGATTACTCTAAAGTAAAAAAAAAAACAAAAAAACACACACACATACACACACACACAAACAGGTTAGAGTAAAATGTAAATATTTCTAACTAGGGCCGCAGTCACAGAGTTAAATTCATGAGATATCTGCTCTTATGAACTTCGATCGAGTGAGGCTGATTTGCAAGTATAACTAAGCATGCTGGATACATATGGCTTCCCTGTCTTCTGGGTCATCTGCGAACTAGATATAAACATCTGCTCTATATTTCTGTTTGTGTGTCACATGTTGGGTGTGTTAAGAAATGCAGTTTTGCCACCAGGAGCCCACAAAGCGCAGCACAGAAATTAGGAATAAAACAAGCAAATGCTACTGTACGCCTCACGTGTATGTGCTAATGCATGTGACAAAGTGTAAAATTCAGGCGTGTTCCGTACGTACCGCTCCATATGTAGGTCGTTCTTGTTTCCGACGAGCATAATTGGTACTCTGCATCAGAGGGAAAAGTCAACAGCACATTGTCATTCACGCATAATGTCTTACATGATGTATTACATACCCCTTGGAACGCCTCAGACAGCAAAAGAAGAAGAAGAGGAAGTACTTACTGAACTTTCCCCACCATGTCCAATAGTTTTTCATGGATAACTTGTACAACTTCAAAGCTGCAAGGAAACGAGGGCAAAGTTCGTTCTTCAGCACCCATGAAGTGACTCATTATACAAGAACTCAACAGATGTTTGTTTGCTTTTATAAAAGGTGGAGCTTTACCTTTTATTAGATGTGACTGAATAGACCAGAATGTAACCGTTGATATCTATGGAGTACGTCTGTGGGAAGATGGAGTACTCATCCTGTAGCGACAGAAATAGTCAAGAGATTAGCATGCAAAGCCACGGCTTTGGACCAGAGACAGTCACCAGCAGTAACTGATGACGCAGACTGACACCAAACGATGAAAGAACATCATCGTAACGGCGCGTACTTACATAAAAATCAATAACGAGTCATACCTGTCCTGCTGTGTCTACCAGCTGGAGGTGGTACTCCTGTCCATTTATTGTGATCATTTTAGTAAATGCTGCGGTTGAGAGACAAGAAGATCAAAGTGAATCAATAAAGAAACGACATAGTGAAACACTTTAAAGGAAAAGTTCGCCCGAAAATAAAGAGTTCCGTGGTGATCTCGTCACCTCCTTGCCGATGGAAACTCATGGGGAGGCTTCGTAGTGCACGAAACATTTCTGGAGCTTTAAAGCAAAACAATGTTGCAGCGATCTCTTAAAAAATTAAGTAGATGAGGATTTGTTTTAAGACACACAAAAAAAGGGTGTAATAAAGTCTTTTCAAAATAATTTTGGATCTCTCTCGGCTTCCAGATAAATGGATTATGTTGGATGAGCTGTATGGAGCCATTTTATGCTGGTTTTTTTAATGTTTAAACGTCCCTGTCTTTATCAGTTGTTAGGGAGAATGCTGTGATGCTGTTTTGCTGTGAAGCTCCTGAAATGTTTTGTAGACTATGGAACTTAACTGACTTACCATCGGCATGAGGGGGGAATAGATAACAACTGATGAATGATTTTCATTCCTTCAACGAATTCCTTTAACGAATGAAGGGCAATACATTTCCTTTTACAACAACAATGACAAAGACAAACAACACGACACCATAGTACATCCAAACTGTACAGTACCACGCAGCCCACTGTATCTTTATTTGTGCGTGGGTCTCGAGACATGCTACTAGACACAACCCTGTTATGGATCCATTTTGGTACCACTGAGCTCATTCAGAACAGAAATGTCAATAAGTGCCCGGAGACGGGTCATATCATCCACAGCAGGACTGAGGGATCGTTCTGCCCGCAGCATCTCGATGATAACGCTGACACTACACTTTACGTTAACCACCCGCGGATTATTTATAGATACAGACCACACAGCCGAGAAACGCAGGGTGGTATGCGAGCGAACATGTCGGGAAAAGAGAGAAACAGCCTGCAGGGAAAGTTAACACTCAAATCTCTGGAGTGTCTGGGAATATATGTGTGTTTAGGAGGTTGATGAATGAACTGTACGTTCTCCAGCTTCGAGCGAGACTCCCTCTCTAAGACTGTAACGTCGAAGATTATACTAGCAGGTTCACGAGGGGTTAATTCTGACCAAACACCGCCACCGGCTGATTTCACAAAAGTTTGTCAGAAGAAAGTTTTTTTATTTGTCTTTCTGGTTGGAAAGTGTGGAAACTGGTGCAATCAGCTGGTGTGGTGTTTGGACACATTGCTTTTGGAGGGAACATGATGCCCCGCTGGGTAACAATTGTCGTTTTTCCTCTTAGTGACATTATGTTAAAGGGTGATCAGGATGCAGTTTAGATGTTCAGATGATAATAAGAATGGTTATGTAGAAAAAATGCATGAAGTATTTAGAGATTCAGTGATATAATATTGATATCAAATTGTTAATGTGGTCTACAAGGGTTATTGGTAAGTCAGTGAATCTAAAATCTGCACAATTGCGAAACATTCTCTAGTTCCAGCTTGTCACGTGTGAGGATTTTCTGCTCTTCTCTGTTTTATACCAATTTAAATGACATATTTTTGTGTTCTGGACTATTGGCCAGACAAAACAAAAATATAATGATGTCACCCTTAGGGTTGCATGGGTAAAAGATTCTCACAGTAGGATAACCGTCTCAAAATCTCAAAATATTATGTCCTGACAGACACAAAACTTGATTTAACTTAAAACTTAATACGACTAATATGGTAGAAGTCAGTACTGTAGATGAGCAAATATACAGTGTGATGACCATCAATCTCTATAGCTTGCTTTACTGTTATACCACTGCAAGTCCAGTCAGCATGGACTCTGGGAAGATGTTACGGATAATCCTTGTTATTTTATAAAATGTTATAAAATAACAAACTAGTAATCAGCAGATGTAATCAACACTAAATCTAAATCATTAGTTGCAGCCCTATTGAATACTTTGTTATGCCAATTCCAAAATCAGTGAACGTGATAACAACTAAAGCGTCTCTATTGCAACCGAGTTGACTCCGTCCACTGAGGAAGGCCGTAAGATGGAGCAGAAAGCTTGGGAAAAACAAGTAAGTTGACAGGAATTACAATTATAATATGGATTTCAACCAAACTGACCAATCTTGTGTCCTTTTGTGGAGTTTTATCCTCATCAGAACTGAGGCTCTAAGAATGGAGAGTGACGTGCGTGGTTCAGGTTGTAAAAGCCTGCGACGCAGTAAAAACTGACGAGAGCTGACTTTTTGCCGGACAACCGAACGTGAGTGACATAATAAAATCACGCACACAAGGGAAACACTGAGCAGAGCAGGTAAAGGATAATAAAGCCTACACCTCACATATGCCGCACAACAAAGAGATGTAATGCACACTCAGGGTTTCCCACAGCAGAGGTGGGCCACCTTGCCGGGAGACCACCTCTGCCAGGGTCATACAAATGAGAAAATACAACACCGGGGTGAGAAAGAGCTGCTATTAGATTCAGCAATTAGAGCTATTTGAGGCTGTTATCAATTAAGAGATGCACCAGTAGCTTACCAGTTACCACCAGTAGCTTACCACTAAAAGAGTTTCCTGTGGGGAAACCCTGTTTGTGTACAGAAGTGTGACAGAACCACAGAAATCCTCTACTTACTGTTTTCTATTGTTGGGTCATAGGAGTCCACAAACTGGCCTTCCACAAACTGAATTGTCAAGGAGGACTTTCCTGCAGAAACAGAAAGGAAACTGTAAACAGGGAACCAGGGTGATATTCACATCATTTTGGAATCAGTATCGGTGTGATTTCTTTCTGTCACATTGTTGATAAAACACATTTGTCAGAATCAGTAGACTACAAAAACTGAAATAATCAGAATGTGCAAAGTAACGAGTGACAAAATGTGTCAAATAAACGTGGAAGGGAGGAAGTGTAAAGTAGACGATAATGGGAATACTCAAGTGAAGCAGCTGAAGATGATATGCTAGTAAATCGTATTTAGGTTCATTCCATCACCGGTTGTTTGACATTTTGACCCAAAGACTTCCAGTTTTACAATAAATTAATATCGGTCCCAAATATCGGACATCGGCCTCCTCGATTTCTGATCGTCGGTATCGGCCCTGATGGAGCGGAATCGGTCGACCCCCAACAGGGACCCTTCAGATGATGAAATAAATTGTTACATTTACAAGTGACTGCATTTCTAACTGCTTTGTTTCATCAACCCCGTACTGTGGCTCTGTATATTCAGCACACAGATGACACAAATTGAATCAGTGGCCTCTCTGTGAAAATTACTATATATTAAAAACCACATTCACTACGATCCATCAACTTAAAATGACCACCTTGAGGCCACAAGGCAGCAGCACCACGTTTACTATCATCTCATTATGGAGGAGTCAGCCATGAGCACAATACGAGTATGTGAGCAGTGCTGGCACGCCGCTGGGCCTCCGGTCGGAGCTATCTGTGTGTGCCATCTTGCCATCCTCAACACACCGCATACAACCCTTCTCGGGCTTCACGTACGAACGGAACAAACCGCACAGCTAATGCGTCAAATTGCGGGTTGGTCCTTCGGCCCTTAGGGTTGAGGGTCAGCGATCGGGAGACGCATCGATCACATCGGGACGGTTAATAAAACATCTCTGCCGGGCGACATAATGGGCGGCCCTCGTGCGCTTTGAGAGCCACAAGGCCACGGCTCACCTGGTGGCGCTATGAGATGTCAGATCCTATGTAGTGCAAGTCCACCACGGGAGGCGTAAACCTGCGCGGATGGTGGATTCTTAAAACCGGACCCGAAAGGCCGCTGAAACCTCAGCTTCAGCACCGCATTCGAGC
>OMLP01008137.1:60986-73581 GCA_900302685.1 Spondyliosoma cantharus | reverse complement strand
GATGCATGGCTGACACACTGTGAGTGATAAAAGTAATCACTCTAGATGCCATGTGTGTGTGTGTGTGTGTGTGTATATATGTGTGTGTGTGCGTGTGCGCGCATGCGTGTGCTTGTGTGTGTGAGTGTGTAAGAACAGGTATGTGACATGTACATATAATGTACATTTATGCAATTGCACATTAAATTAGATTAAATGAATACAACTACACATACATTACTGCATGTGTCATCCAGTATGTAATCCTGTATGTAATCATGTGGCTTCACCACCTGCCAATTTTTATTAAGAAAAGTTGGCTAGACGGCCTTGTTTCACATCAATAACTACCTGTTGTAGCTTGTTTTTTTTTTTATCATAATATCCTACTACTATCTATATAATTTCTATGTTTCCCCTTTTAGCCTGATATTGATTCAGCTGCGGTGTTTAGTGCGCAACGTTAAGGAATTTTCCACAATGGGAGATTCAGCAAAGTGCTTCGACTCGCTTGTTGTTACAATAAACTGTGCGTACAGCGTCGCGTAATTCCCAGCCTTTAACTTTCGCAGGCTGGTTCGGATTGTGCTTTGAGATTGCGCCTCGTGCTGTTTTAATTCACAGATGTGACTTACTGAACTAGTCCTGGAATGTGTCATTGTGTGTTGGAGGAGCAATCTCTCTCCTCGTGGATGGGGTTCAGTTTAATTTAAGGGCCTGCAACAGCTCATCGATAGTTTGTCCCACAGCACAACGAAACGGAATTGGCAATGACGGCATATAGGAGCGATTATGGGTGATATCTTTATAAACATACCTCACACGGGAAGAGATGAAGATGGATTTGAACCAGAACGCACTCTGGGGAAATACGTCTGTGTTGTGTACAGGCGGCATGTTGAGTGAATTTCAAAGTGCCTGATGACCTCCAAGTTAATCCTTACCAAGGGTGTCCTGGTAGCTCAGGAGACTAATGGACACAGTGTGGATTTGTGACTCAACACCACATAATTGAATCCACCTAATAACCTTTGTCATGTGTCACTGGCTCTCTGTCAGCTATTTTTCTTATGCGGGTCTGTCTTATGTAGCTGTCTAATAAAGCAAAAACACATTATGAGGATGTCTGTTTATGGCCTCTTAGCCCCGCACATATGGATGGGCTGGATGTAAGGCTTCCATGTGGATTTATCTCTTTATCCTCTGATCAAACAACAGCGGCTTTATTAACCATGACAATCACAGACTCTAGCATGCACGTATGATGGGTCATGAATAACCATATTACCATACATTTACATTTTCTGTGTCCAGCATATGGCTTTAAATGCTTGTCAAACATAATATAATTACCACTTTTTTGGCTGTTTGCATATCTTGCTGAGGATTCCCCAGAGAGCTCCGCAGACAGAACCGTCACCAGGCTTTCCGCAGCTCCTGACACCATTGTAATTGTATAGCTTTATGAAGCTGTAGCTCACGTCACTATTGGTGTAAGCTGCTACCATGGAATTTGAGGGTAATGTAAATGCATTATATGTGCTGCAAATGTGGCTGTAACACATTTATCTGTAATTAATCTTGAGAAATGTGTCACAATCTTATGTTCGGTTGGACATTCATTGGATTGATGGATAGATTTTATTATGTCAAGAGCCATCACACTTGAGATCAACTAAATCATTGGCTTAATTAAAAACTAAAAATCCTCAGAGCACTGATGTTGCAGTTAAGAGCCCATTTTTACTCACTGGTGTTTTTCCCATTCTCTCCATGTTGTGTCTGTTTCAGGCCAGCTCAGAGACTTACAGGTTACATTGCCCTCCCTCTGACTCCATCCGTGCATTCACACACCGCCAGACACCCATATGCACACATATAGACATTCTCAGACAAATACAGCAGCCCCATTTCACAGCGCCCAGACAGATGGAAACCATTATTTGATTCTTAACTCGAAAGGAAATCATTTCATATCTAAAAAGCAAATTACCAGTCGTCCAAATATTTAGGGAATGAGATGAATTGAGACCTCCTCCTCTACGTTGGCTTCCCGCACAGAAATTCTAATTTGGGATTTAAACAAAGCTGGAAAAGGAAAATAAACGCGGGGCGGTGGGGAGACGGCCCTGTTGTTGACCTCGGTGACACAACGGGCGAGACAGCACGGGGCAATTGTGGAAGTGTGTTCTTTTATTTTAGAGCAGGGCTTGCTCTCTGCACAGGATGCCATGTGTCAAACAAGGACCGGGGGCCTCAAAGGGGAGGAAGTGTCCCCTTTATGGCACTTTGCAGTGTAACTGCCAACGCAGTATTTGCCAGATGGCCTGTGATGGATAGGGAAGCAATTCAATACACGTCATTTCTTGTTCCTTTTTCAAGGCTGAGCAGTCCATCATATTTACCTTCTGAAGCTGTTACATAAAATGCTATAAAAACTATAATATGGACATTAAAAAATAGCAACATACATTGAGTGAATTAATCACATTAGGTGGTTAACATGCTCAAGAACTAGGCTATGTAATGACGATGAGTAGTGCCATCAGTTCTGTAGATGTTTTGGCAGAAACAGCCGTGCTGGGGGCATGGCTGTATAGATGTGACATCACAACATTACGGAAGTCCCGACAGCTTATCGGAAGGCACTGTTTCTGAACATGGCTGTGTGCATTTCTCTGAGGATTGAGCATTTTGATGCTTTCACAGTATGTATATGACACCTATTCCTACTTAATAATATGAATAATCAATTCAGTCATGGAAATCAATAAGGGACCATGAAAATGTGTGTTGAAAGTAGATTTTAACATAAAGTGTTGGCTGCCAGTAGTATCTGCAGAGTTGTAGCTGTGTGACCAGTATATTCCCCTCTTTCTATTTTTGCAGCAGAGGAACATTTATTTGGCACCTAGTTGTTCCCTCTCCTTCATCTCCCACCTTTTGACCCAACTCATCTTTGATTATCCCCGAGAAAAATGGTTTCTTTGACTCCCGGGGAGCGGAGGAACAAAAAATGTCCTTGAGCTATTTGTCTTGCTGCTTTTGTCTCGCAACACATCTGCACGAGTCCCATCAGCCTTCATCCCCTCCTTCCCTTTATTCCATATCTCCTCCCACCAAAATGCATCAAAACAGCTGGTTGTCTGTTTGTGGTCCATTCATAATCGTGTCTGGGTAATTAAGAGATTTTCTATAAAATGATCGCTTTGTCGGGCTTCTCAGATGTTACCTAACAAGGCAGCCTACAAAGGTGTTAGTGTAGCACATTCATCATTGTCATCCAGGGCTAATTACCAGCCTATAAATCACTAGTCTGACCTGGATCAGACATGACTGAAAGGAACCAGGCTCTGTTAAGGTGGATCAGAACCTCAGCGTTCCTGCATAGTTTCCCTCTTTTAATGTATTTTAGTTTGACTCTTTAAGCAATAGAAATGTATCATTAGCTATTTTGATCATACTCATAGTTTTGTTAAATGATTATCAAATAGCCAATAATCTAATTTACTGTATGCATTTCAGGCATTTCTCTCCTTTTTCATTGTATTATAAGGAAGCTGAATGAGATAACATTCACTGCAGCAGACGGGGCTTAAAGTGTCCTCGCCCTGACTTTTACAATGATAGGAAGGTTAGGTTAGCACTGTGTTAGATTTATGTCGCCTTTCAAGCATCCTTCATTTCCACTTACTTACCAGATCAAGCAATCCCCGGCCAGTCTATAAAATCCCACAGCTTACTTTTCTTTAATTAAATGCCACTCGTAATGCTCCCGGTGCACCCCGTATATCTGCGGCCATAGCTGATGCTTTAAAAAGCAAAGAGCCACCTTTAATGCTGTGCGCCGTCTGCAGCTCAGCTGCACCGAGGGGACAGAGCAACCAGGCATCCATCTTAACAAGGTCACACCGTTTGATTTTTAATATAACGGTCAGTGCTCGGGCCCTGCGTCGCCCTTTGAAATATTAGCGCTCATTAATGATGTGGAAGCCGCCCCGCCCCTCCCCTCCTCGCAGAAACCCATCAGCAATCATTCTGTACATGAGGGTGTGCAGAGTCAGATCTGTGCTTAGACCTGCTCCCACTCACTGCCAGGGGCTGGCCAAACGCCTGCTTTATAGGCCAGCTTTATGGCATTCATTATGCACACTTAACAGCCACAGTAATTCTCTCAGATGGGTTGGGGAAGTGAGGCGATTAGCTGTTGGGTCTAAACGTGGGTTGCGTGAGACTTTGACCTTTTGTTTTGGACATGAAAGATGATGTCTCTGCCTCATGCAGAGAGATTTCCTATCCACAGTCTGGTCTGTACTTTATTATGTTATTTATTATGTTATGTTGCTCCATTCGTTCATGTCTGCTTTAAAAAAATTACGTCTCATCACAACGAAGCAGGCAGAGAAAGCATCTTATTGAAGGCGAAGTTAATTGTATCCAGAAAAGATTGCGTTTTCCTTGTGCGTATACATTTTTTAACTTTGACCATTTTCCTAGAGGCTTTGAAAAGTCTTATTGCATTCCTCTATTCTGTTAAGGACCTATTCCAGCGGGCTTCAAGCACAAAAGCTGAGTTAAAGTGATTGGAAGCTGTTTTCACTTCAGATTGTTGCATCTCAGAGATGTAAAAATGAGGCATAGAGGGTCAGGGTCGAAAACATTTCACACTCCTACGCAAACAGCTTATTAGAGGCGAGCTTTTGTAGAGGGGTTTAACTTGTCGGCACTTCTTGTTTTCTGCTTCCCACTCATTTAATGTTGTACAGCAAAAAAAAAACGGGGAAAGACACTCTATTATAATCTACCTCACATTGCCTTTGTTGTCCTAATACAGAGCTTCAAATCATGTCGTCAGAGGAAGCACTGAATCATGACCAACGAACACTGATCAGTCTGCCACATGACATGTTTTTCTTACTCGATCGCTGCAGGTATACTGCCCCACCGCTGGGCTGAATCTTCCATGTGAGGCGCAGCTTACGCAAGCAGTACACCCATAACAAATTGCACCAGCACCTCCTCTCGACATGACTTATCCTCCTGTGTAGATGGAGATGCGAGACATTCCATAAGTTATTGTGCTGTGTGCCCTTGGAGCTGGCGGCATGTTTACACAACCCCTATTCCTCTATGCCTCCTCCCTGGCTCTGTTCCTAAGAGAGTTTTCCAGGTCAAAATCAGACCAGACCATGAGAACACGTTTTTTCTCTGAGCCTCCCCTCTTTGGATGCACAGAGTAACGGCCGCTGTCATGGGAAATTTAGGTCGTAAATCTACAGACGGTCACCTCATAAAGTGTGCTTGACCTCCAGGATGAGGAGGCTGAATGGGCCATGCACCATTAAGTTCACAGACGCCATCAGGATTAGATTTCAATGCTTAAACTGTATGTAGTCACAACCAGTGGCACTTTGAAAAGTCACCAAATCACTGACCTGCACCACCGAGCAAAGCGATGTGAGCTTAATAGTTAAGCTCAGCTTTTATTGACATTGTTTTAGAGTCTCGAAGAGAAAATATTCAACCGTACCAGCCCACAGCTGAGATATACAGAGCAAAGTGAGTACGAGCAGTGGGGGTGTCAAGTAGAGGTGAATTACTAGCCAACAAGTTTTTATGGGCGACCATCAAACACTGTTGATCTCATGTAAAAATCAACTATTCACTTTGTGACCAGATGGAGTGTGGTAAATGTGGTCAAGTTTTAGAGACATACACAACTGTCCGTGGAGACTTCTGTGTCAGTTGCAATATGTTTGCACAAAAACCAGAATGTGATTTACTTTTTGTTAAAACATGGCATATGCAAAATGAAGGACAAAAAAACATTTGTTTCTTTTTAAGCTTTCTCCAACACACACTAAAGTGTTGTTTTCTCCAGAAATTGTGGTGGTTGGAGCCTGACAAGTAGGGTTAAAGCAGGCCCGAGTCTGCCTTGGTGGTTCTTTTTTTAAGAGTCCCACTTAAGGTCTCTTTTGTAGCTCCAGATGTTTTATCTAGCTATTTATGTAGCTTGTGAATGGGCCAACAAAAAGCAGCAGGCATAATGATGGAGAGGCCGAAGAACCATGGTGGAACTGTCGCAGGGCCTCACAAAAGATAGCAGTATGCTTAATGTGATTTAGGGCTGGGGTGGGAGCTGGGGGACTTTATTGCCTTTGAGAGCGAAGTTACCAAATTGAAATGCAAATCTTAACATTTTGGAATTCATTAGGGTTGACATGGCCCCTTGGAACAACAACAACAAAAAAAACGTGCATTGTTGAAGGGGAGTTGGGGGAGTTCTCTTTTCCTGCAAATTCCTTCTCTGAAAGGGAATGGAAAGGAATGAGTCCGACCTTCTGACTTTGGTGTTTTACTGCGGCAGTTTGCTCCTCTAATTTCCCTGTAAATGTTGACGTGAACACGCCGATCATCCACAGGCTTGCTAGCTGCAAAGTTCCCATATGGAGCAGGTGGATTATCCCCCCGCTGCACTGATGCTGCAGCATATGAGAGCATCTGCCACGTTGTCAAGTCGCACGCTAACCCCTCTAGGTATGAGAAACAGACGTTTGAATTATGATGACAGTATGATCTGTCATAATTATCGAATATAAATGTTGTCTGTTGCGAGCATTTGCCTCTGTGTTTGACTCCTAACGACAACTCGGAGTTGCAGTAAAAACTAGAAGAAACTTAATTAAAAAGTTAAGGAGTTGAGGAATCGGATTTCTTTTGAGATGAATGCTGTTATAAAAAGCTTTTTATGCTTTCTCATGCTTTGACAGTTTCTATCACTCAGTTATTCTGACATTCTCACAAACAAGCCTGTGCGCAAACGTGCCCCCCCTCCTCACACACACACACACACACACACACACACACACACATCTTTCACTGATGCATGGCAAGTCCTGATCTGTATCTCCCGCACACACTTCCCCAGAGAATTGATTAAAATCAGAGAGAGACAGGCCTTGAACATAGCTTCTTTTGTCTGAACAAACAAAAGGCTGCCGGTAATTGGATTCACATTGAGAGAGGTATTTAAAACAGTCTGATAACTACCACAAGCTGCCGACTTTTGTGGGGCATTTTGTGACCCAGTCGCCTTTATTGGTCTAGCCTTGCTCCAGCAGAGCACAGTTATGTCAAGCAGCTCCCTTTTTAACCTCAGGGGACATTATTATGAGAAGTCTGTCAGTCAGAGGAGGTTCAGAGGTCTTTCACCGCCTTTTCCGCTATGGGCTCCTCCTTTTGGGGCACTTAAACGCACCATTAACTCACTCCAGTTTGACATCTACAAGTATTGGTTTTGCAGTACAATGCGGATAAAAGTTCCCTTTCTGTTAGATGTTAAGGTTAAATGCAACTTCAAGATAAATAAAAAAAAAACAGGCCCTGCGGGAGGCTGACGTGACCTATGGGAGTATAATCCAAGCAGGCCAAATACCACAAGTTACAGATAATTAAACCAGTGAAGGGCTGATTAGAAGCAGCGAGACAAGAAATCAATGAAACATGGCCAGACAAAGTGTGTCTGATTGTTTGCATACCTGGGAGTGGGTTGTAGAGAGGGAAAGAGAGAGAGAGAGAGAGAGAGAAATGACTGCCATTTTATGTCTGGGTTTGAGGTGAACAAGATAGAGATCAACCCCCAAATGGCTGCAGTCAGAGGGCCCAGGGCTCAGGGGAGAAGCCACTGCCTCGCAATTCATCGCTCACCCAGACATAGACACTCCATTACGCTGGCTCTGAACCTGGATTGAATCCCATCCCAACCGTGATTGTCTTTCCACCTCCAACTTCCATCCTGTTGACACTGGCCTCCCCGGGCTGAGGAGGCAGCTCGAGCTGACGGGTCGTGCTGAGTCACAGCCCGGCCCGCTGGGTCCTGGAGGATTAGACAGAGTGAGCCAAAAGTGAGCAAAGGAGTAGATGATTGCGCTGAACCCTGAGAGATCTCTGGCTGCTCTAAGTGTATTTGCACAGTTGTCCCAGCATAGCGATAAAAATAGCGGAGGCTCATAATCAGTCCAGGTATGTTGAGTAATGTTTTGCTTATATAAGTGTCTTATCTGGTGTGTTTTGTCATGTTGGGGTGTGTGTTCTAGCACTGTTTACCTTGTGTGTTGTTCGTTTAAGGGCATAAGGAGTTCACCTTTGTCACAGATGCACTTTTTCCTGATGGTCTCAGTTTCACCTGAGTTGATAATCAGTATATGAAACACTGATGTAGAACTATGTTCCAGATGGCTATTCTAGGGGAACCTGAGCATTTCAGTAATTTGGGCGTTTACACACACACTTTGTTATGGGAAAATGTTGAAAATATAAACGGATGAAAGGCAATGTTCTCAGTGACGTGGGAGGCAGATTAAAATCATTGGCAGGTGGGCTTAAGTAACAAAAGAACAGGATTTATTTCAACTGACAGGGAATGACTTTCATTAAAGAAAATGTGAACCATGCAGGACTTCTTCGTCACCAGTCGGCTACATTGCTGCTCCGCAGACATGCGTTGCTGCCAGTGCTGGACAAAAGTCAAGTCAAGTCAATTGTATTTATCCAGCCCAGAATCACAATCACGTTGCCTCAGTGGGTTCTACAATCAGTACCGTGAATGGCACCATCTTTCCTTAAGCCCTTGATTTGAGTAAGGACAAACTACCTTTAAAAAAGCCTTGTAGCAGGGAGGAAAACTCAGGAAGAGCCACAGAGGAGGGATCTCTTTCCCTGGACATACAGACTTGCAATAGAAGTCGCGTGCAAAGAACAGACCAACGAAATCCCAGAGTGTACAGATTACAATGACAAAATATTTGATGCAGGTGGGTTGTAAAAAGTGAAGAGTGTGGACCCAGGAGGACGAGTGAGCAGGTCAGTGCGTCGCCAAGCGCTGCCAAGCCACACAACCTCCTCTCCACCATGATGACCTGGAAGAGGACAGGCCACACAATAGATAAACAATAAATAAAATATCAGAATGTATGCAAAAAAGATATATATATATATATATATATATATATATATATATATATATAGAAAAAATAATAAGAAAAAGCTGTAAAACAAGACTAGTCTACTCAATAGTATTGCTGCAATGTAGCATCTCTCACAAGCGCCGCGGTTCAGATTTTCAATGACTAGTTGTAACAACCAATCATATAATTGATTTGCTGTACTCTAATCTTGACAGCTCAGATTTGAACTCTGAAGGCTGAATTCAGATTGTCACTTGTGTGATGCATTATCGGAAAAAATACTAAAGGTATAAAAAAAAAATAAGCTTCAAATTGTATCTTTCTTTGGTTGGAGAAATACACTGATTTCCACAATTTGTTTTGAGGAAACTGGATTCGACTCTGGCTTGGCTTGACTGGTTTCAACATGCATACGTGCATATGAATTGAAACTGAATTTCGGCTGAGTATCTGATAAAGATTCCTTGAGTAAGTCCAAATGTGTATCTCATTTTGATACAAACACATGTAATGAGTCAGTCAATAGGTTTGTCTGTACTCTCCACACCCTATAGACACCCTAGACATAAACACAACATGATGAATATGTATGCCTCTGATTATTCTATGTGCATTATTAATTGCACCAAAATATCCCTCCAAGAGCATCTCATTAGGGTAGGAAATTAGTCAAAGCAAATAACGTTCGTAGTGGATAAAGCATTTTTATACATCACCCACGTTTTCCTCTCTCGTTCTCTGAAGTTCATAAACTGCGCTGTGAATGCGTTCATTAGAATTAGTATTTCCTCAAACCGAGTTGACTGGAGAAATTGTGTGTGATTAAATATTAGCTTGAATATAATTAGCATTTATTAGCAAACTCTGCTATGGCAGATAATGAAAATCTTAATGAAATGCTTTGTTGAATTTTGTGTCGGGGGGTTGATTTTCTTTCCTTTTTCTTTTTTGTTCTTTTTCTTCAGATTTGCAGTCGGCATGCCCGAGTCCAAAACACAATATGTGTGCATTTTTTTTTTGTATTGAGTTATTATTTAGACAGCTGCTGTAATTGTAACATCCGACTATTAGGCCCCTTCATTGAGACAGTGTTTGAGTCTGTCTGCTCCATACAGCAGTGGGTTTAATAGGCTCCTCAGTCTGCTAGAGCTATTACCAAATCCAACACAGACCATTAGGCCACATGGGCTTAATTGCACATTAATTGGATAATTAGTCCTGCACTTTGTTTTTCTCCCATTTTCTCACATCTTCTCGCTCGTTTTGGCAAGCGGTCGGTCATTCGCTAGATTTCCCTTTTGTCATTACGCTTTTCGGCACAGCGAGGAAATACAGAAGATGGAGCGCTCATCCCGTGGCTGGAGATTTGCCGCGGGGAGGGGTCGCTCCACGTGGGTGGGAAGTCGAGGCTGAGAGGATTGATGGAGCCCTAGGTTGTCCTCCTCCTGTGCTGTCATGTTGACCCACAATACATGCTGTGTTTGTGTCTCCGCCAGCACAGAAACCAGGAAGAGGCATGCTTAGTTAAATAGGCAACAACTCTCTCGTGCGCAAGGTGCATTATTTATGAACTTTTTTAAAGAGATTTTATTCATCCCTTCCTCGTATTTCTCCCCGCCATTATGTCTGTGCTTTAGGCGTGTGCCTCAGCACTCTCAGATTGCTACCATTAAACCCGGGGAGCCATCTGATGGAGTTATCAAAGTAAATGTTTGGCACATTTGATAGCGTTTGAAATATCCTCCTGTAATAAAGCTCTCTGGGGAGAGAGAGGGACAGGCTTTTCATGCAAATAGCCAGTTTTCCGATATCACACCGTGTTGAAATATCCACATTTATCTCGGTGCTGTCAACAAACACGCAGAGCACCTCCTGATACGGAGGCTGATGTTTGGCTAGATGGGAGATGGAGGAAAAGTGTTCGCCGTATGACATCAGGCCAGGCAGCACTTAATGAAATCATTATCTTAAATTTACAAGCAATGAATCGTACCAAGCTGCAGTTTGAGTTCAGTGCGGTTTTATTGTGCATATGGTATACATATGGAAGCCAGACAATTAGATGAAGATGTGGATAAAGAAGCACTAAATCACATATTAGCTCTGGAATGTAAGGGGTAAGAATGTGTCGTATATTTTCATATGCTGTATAAATGCAGACCTCGGGGAACAGGGAGGAAATCAGTGCAAAGGGAAATGTTGTGATAGACTGCGAACCGCTCTGCTTTAATGAGCAAAGCGTTGTCGTCCTCTGCCAGACCCTGATAGGTCTCCCACTGATTAGACAAGTTAAAGCCGGGTCCTTTATTATTCCCAGGAGAAGCTGCGCTTGCTTTTGTCTCTGTGATAATAATAGCCATAAAGCATGATCATTCCAAAGTGTTAAAATGCTCCGTATAAACATCGGCCTGTTTTCGTTTTGTTTATTATTCATCTCGTCCAATTACCATTCTAAAGGGGGAGTGTTTCTTGCCAGGCGCTGAGGGAATAGGAGATTAAAAGGCAATGAGGAAACATCTGTGTCTCTGCTTTGCCACAAATCTGCATCTCATTCTTACCACTGGCATCCAAATAGACAGCGCCTACAATGCAGGGAAAAAAGTGAAACACCACGGCGCATAGGGCTAGCGAATAGAGGGAAGGGTTACCATAGAAACACATACCTCACATGGGTTTATGGGCTGCATCCTATCACATGCTATCAATTACCATAAATCTTCTGGCAGCGAGGGCGGTGGTTAAGGTGCGCCTTAGCAGTGAATGACAATGTGTTGATCTCTACATATCTGGAGAGATGCATCCAGGCTCTTTCAATCAAGAGGAAAATGGCTTCAGATTTAGCTTGTGACAATAGAAAGATGGAGAGTGCCTCTAATGCGCTTCCTTTCATGAGCCTGTGTGCAAACAGATATTGAAAATCAGAACGAGGATGCTGGCTGCCTTTTCCTGTATATTCACGTCATTGTGGAGATGAATGATTGCAAAATCAAACTTTAGTGGAAAGCATAATGCGCCGCAGCGCTATACATTTTTGCCTGATAATCTTTGACTGGATGTCATCATGCTTATTCCATTCACTCGTCGTACAGCTGTCTGCACATAAAAAGCCAGCAGTGAGAATTGTGTCAGAGCACAGCGGTGCATCAGTGCAATTTCCACAAATGGCATCTTTTCCCAAGCCCCCATCCTCTCGACCTCTGGCGCCGAGCGACGACGCTGAGAGCATTATCAGATGTGTTTGAGCAGCTCCCATCAGCTCGACCCCGGTGGGCGGTGCAGATATTGAGTGACCTTTTCCGCATGGCTCCCTGATATTAACGCAATCTCCCCTCCTTATTACCATGGGAACATTTCACAGAGTATTACACTTAATAAATGACTTTTTTTTTTTTCTTGGCTTCCATCTCTCTTCTCCCTCCTTCGCCATCTTTCTCCCCGATTTCTCTACTGCCCTGCTCCCCTCGTCTTCCCTGCTCCTGAGCCGATAACCCGACCTCCCCAGGGGCCCGGCCTCCATAATCGCGTCAGTTCACGGCCCTCTTATTCCAGCAGAATTGCTTAATTGGTATGTGTTCTACATAACTGTTGGAGTATTAGACTCACAAATGAAGGTTAGAACCTCAGTGCTTGTAATCGACTGAAAGAAATTG
>OMLP01008137.1:43242-60966 GCA_900302685.1 Spondyliosoma cantharus | reverse complement strand
TGATTTGTGCTCAGCTGCCCTTCTGGGACGAGACTTTATGGTTCTCTGAAGAAATGAAGCTTTTATAATTGTGTGTTCTCTCCCCCTCCACACCCTCTCCCTCTCCCTCTCCCTCTCCCTCTCCCTCTCCTGTCCTCTCTCTCTCTCTCTCTCTCTCTCTTTTTCTCATTTCCTCCCTGCTACTGCTTTGTTGACATTCATCAGAAGGCAAGACACTGGCAATTTATAGGTGATGTGTCTGGTCTTCCATGTTAGAGTACACTATGTACATTCACTGGTTGTACAGAAGGTGCAGAGCGCTGAGCAGTGAATATTTATGTGCTTTTTTTCGCCAACAGGGAAATCTAATCACGGCGCCAGTGCTCTGTCAATGGAAATCTGATTGCATTACGTGCGATCATGTGGAAGGCGTGAAGCGCCGTCGTATTAACCAAACCTGACCAACAAGCATGAATTGTCTTATGATTGATCTTCTTGGATCGTTTGGTGCTTTAAGGCTTTGCATCAATACCTAAGTGTGTGATTAACAAGGGTCTTGTCACGGCAATGTGGCGGAGCATCTTAAGTGGTCAGCATGAGGAAATGCTTGGATCTGTCTTTTTTTTTAGAGAGACACCAAGTCACACGCAGGCACCATTTTAAAAAGTGTTTTGTCTTTGTTTCATCATGCAACAGCTGTGTGTGTTTTTATGTTATTATATTCCATTATATTCTATTCCAAAAGCTTGTATTACAGCTCTACAACTGTATATGATAGAGCTGCTGAAATTAATTGATGGTTGTCAACTCTGCGATTAAATGACTGATCAATTGATAGGATTTAATCATTTTCAAATTTCTCAGATTGCAGCTTCTTAATGTGAATACTTTCTGGTTCCCTTCTGGACTAGTTCTTGGACTTTGATCGACACTGTAAACCAAGTAGTCGTTTGTTGCTGCCCTGTATGTTACCATCACTTTGACGCTTGAGACAGGCAGGAAGCACGCTGAATTAAGGCATTAGGAAATAACACAGACTTAACAACATCACTGTGAGGATGAAATCAGCCGGACATAACTCAGTTTATCCTGCAGGACCGCCTCGCTGCCGCCGTCTGACTGGTGTCTTATGCATGACAACTCCCTCCGACTTAGGTGACCGTCGATTATTCATGCTTGCTTTCCAGGTGGGCAGACTCAGATGTGCTCAGAGCAGAGGTTTGCTTGACGCAAAATCACATTTCACGCTTGCGCTAATGTCAGCCGGCGAGTGAAGAGGAGTGAGAACTGGCAGGTGGTGTTTACAAATGAGAACACCCCAAACTGCAAGCCACCCTGACACCAGATGCTGATTTGATTATGGGGTGGCGTGTAAGAGAGTGTATAAATGTATGGAGCAGGTGAGGTGGTAGGTTCAAAGTCGATTAAGTGAAACAGAGATGAGTGTCACCTGTATTTATTTATATTTTGTCTGACTGGAGGTGTCATCTTTGAGACTGACAAGGTTTTTCACAACATGGGAGTGATTTCAGGGAGAAATGAGGCGTGTTTTCTCACTGCGGAGTTCTATTTGCAAGATGAGACCATGTTTGTTTCTGGTTCTTCCCGGGGCATATTCCGCCTCACGAAGTAGCTCTTTTTGTGTTTTAGGTGCGATTGCACATTTACAGTGCTTTTTGTTTGTGTTGAGGTTGTTTTAACAGAAAATTAGCACATTCGCAAGTTCAGCACTTTGGTGTATCTTATTGCCCCCCAGTGTCTTAAATTCTAATAATTTCTTTGTTTTCAGCATGTTGGCTCTTCTCAGTGTTCAGAGCAGCAGCTCTTTGAAATTATTTATTTAACACTTTTAAAGAACTTTAAGGAAACTGCTGTTTGTCAAGAAGAGGTTTATTATTATATCTGAAGCATCTCCTGGAACTGGCCTGTGACTTACCATCTCAGAAACTCATTCATGTTTAGCAGTGCTCAGTGGTTGCCTGAAGGTGGAACCCATGGCAAAATCTGCTACTGAATACATTTGTGCTGGCACTGCAGCTTTGCTGTTGGAGGATGATGGCTGAGCATGGTATGAGACCCTTGAAGAGACTAAAGCTATGATATGTAACATTTACACATTAAGATGTCTAAAAACGACAAGACGCTACTGTGTACTAAAATTATCCCAGATGTTTCCAAGAATGTTTACAAAGAAATCCAGATTTCAGATCAAGTAACCGGTGCTTTTCGCTCTGTCGCTGTAGCTCTGTGGCATACGTCACATTATATGTCAGAGATTGAGGAAGGAAGCTGACAAACATGACAACATGATGAACTAATAATGTGAAAAAAAAACATTAATACAGAACATGGTCCATGAACATTCCTGCCTGAGTCATGTCAGATAGATTCATCAGCCATCAGCAATGGCGGTCGTTTAACAAATTTAGATCCCATGCTACCTCCTGTCAAACTTTTGTTTTAATTTTTTCTGATTGAGAAAGGTGGTCCTGATGGACAGGTTGCATCTTGTCATTCAGAAGGCAGCTACTTCCTAAAGCATAAACTTTCTTTATCCCCTACTTCACCCTAAATGGGACTATGAACATTATGCTGTTTTGAAGAAGTGAGGTTATAAAGTAAGTGAGGGTCATTTTTCTCATAAGCTTACATTCAGACACAGTTCATTTTGACACCAGTGGAGTCGCCCACTGCTGGCCATTAGAAAGAAGTGCTGGTTTAAAGCACTTTGGCATTTGCTTCACTTTTCAGGTGCAGAGGCTCCGTCTGTATTTTACACAGTTATTGATCGAGACAGAACTGAATTCAACAGAACTGTCAGAAGCAATCAAAGGTCTCGTGATGAATGTCTTTAAAATGCATGTCAAATGAGATGTCACTTACGCTATGATGATTAATTTCTAAGCATGGTAATCATATATTACCAATCATACATACAATGGTAACTAAAATCTAGGAGCTCAAACGTCTCTGCAGGTGAATTTCTTTGCTAATCAATGATTTGTGTTGTGATGATGTGCCTGTGCTCGTATAGCACTATATGCAGTAGGTTTCCAAAGATAGATAGATGGGTGTATACCCGAATGACCTCTCTCATAGCCAGGTATCCTCTACACATGTACGTTCCTTCCTCTCCACTTCTTGGTAATTGCCAGCAGATGCAAACTGGGCTCTGACAGTGTGTAGCCACAGTACCACTCAAAACCCGACCTTCTAATCAACTCAGTGTGATTTAACAGTGCATCCTAAGCATTAGTATTCCAGAGCCGGATCCCTCTTGGATCCAGGCTAGGATTATCCAAGCTCTTAACATCTTAGCTAAGCTGGTTAACACCTGTTTTTATTGACATCTGAACACCATCCGAGGCGCCCTGTCTTCCGTGGTTTTCAAAAGATCTTCATTCGCTCCCTCCAGTGAGCTAGTCACTCCTCTTCATCTAGGCCGCAGCCCACATGATATTCCCACAAGTATTGGTAGCAGGTCAGCAGCTTCACTGTGCAGTTTGGGGGTAGATTTACATCCTCATAAACATTCTTAATGTGGCGCTATTTGTAATATGTCTACATTAGTTGCAGATATAAATCACTGTTTTTAAAGCCAGTGACCTCAGAGTGATGTAGTTACATATCGTTATGTGTTTTTTGTCACTCCAAGTCTAGACATGAGCTACAGTTTCAAGAATCACATTTTCGCTCACATGTTTCAGAGGAATTTGCTGGGAAAAAAAAAAAAAAGAAAACAGGCTCTCTGTATTTGTTGAATATTTCCATTGGGGCCCATGTTTGCCCCAGTGTAACTGATGTAATATTCTATAAAAAACTATTTAGGCTGTTGATACAGCCTGAGGGATTCTTGTTAGCAGTGGGGGTGTGTAGACTCAGAGAAATCCTCAGACTTCTTTGTGTGTGTGTCTGTTTCTAAAAGTCTTGCCAGGGTCAGTGGGTGGAACTTTGAAGAATGTCCAAGGATTTGTCTAAATCATGAGGTATGGATCCTCTTAAGCGTCGCTGGCATTAGAGCTGAGCTCTATCAATGATTCCATTAACCTAAATTCCAAACCGGGCTTCACAACATGACCATATTAACCCCTGGGATTTCACCAAGCTCTTGATCCCTCACTGTTTAGATAGACGGGAATGAATGGTCACTCACATTTGTCTGGCTACCAGCTATGTTTCCTGCCCCAGACGGGGAATTATCTGTAATATGACCCCATGTTTATCTTTGGCCTTCATGTGGCCACATGTTTTCTGGTAATTTTTCCTACTCTGTAACTGTGACAGAAGCTGATTAGACATAGGCAGCGGCGATGTGAGATGATGAGGTATTTAGAGTGGACAAGGACAGCATCCCGATCTGTTCATTTTTACCTTTCCTCGATGCACAATAATCAGTCCGGGCTAACATTGCCGGAACGAGCGGAGAAGAGAAAGAAGCAAGTGTCTGCCTTCATTAGGACAAAGGGAGGGTGAGCAGGAGAGCATCTGACAAGCCAGTAACGCCTCATTGTCCCTGATCTCAAGTTTCATAAATTTCCACGGCTCTCGTTAAAGGACGTGTCGCTGCTGTCACCAGGCGCTAACTCGTTATCTCCTCGACGCCGTAAAACGCTGTAATTAACATTCAACAACTGTAACCGATCCAGCATTCTTCCTCTCTAGCCGCTAATTGCCACACTATTGTGCTTGCACATAAGTGGGCCCTTTTGTGTGTGTACTTGTGGGTACACATTTCTCTGGTTCATTTTGATTGTAAATAGAGGTGAGAAAGCAGTTCATCTGAGCTTATAGGCCAAAAGTGTTTGCTCAGTTTTCCTTGCCTTAGTCGTTCACTTTATGCCTCAGTCAAAGATTCATCTAAATTGTGTTTTTTGAATGCCCCCCATCCAAAAGCCAGTAAAAAGTTTTGTCGGCGGATGCTTTTAGTACACTCCTCGTGGGTAACGCAACCTGTATTTTCACCGTTGAGGAGCATATTGGAGGCCCATTTGTCGGAATCACAATTACTGTAATTACAAATTTCAAGGCAATGCCTGCCTGTGATTGTGAGGCAACAGAGTGTACTATTATTTAAGGCGCTGCACCATTCTCCTTTCAGCCGTGCATATGCGTCCCGTCTCAAATCATATCCTCCATCGCATCAAACACAGCCATCAGTTGGGAATGTATGGCTGTCACACTGCTATCCACTTACGGCGACACAAAGAGAGCCGCCGTGCGGGCATCAGATTTTCTTTCATAGTTTCCTGTACAATCAGCAGTGTCAACTCTGTTTTAGTGGGGAATGTTTTTGTTTTTCCCCATAGCTGCTCCTGCCTGACCTTACCAGAGCAGCAGCCATCACAACAAGGCCTTATGAATAATTAGCCTGGGTCAACTGATACTCTCCGGCTCGACACACCGCTGTCATCCACTCCGCCAGCGCCAGCCAAAAGCCAATGAACTGTGTGCAATTCTGCTCAATTGAATCAGTTGAAGTCGATGCAGCTTCTGTTATTCGAAGGTAAACGGCTAGATGTAAGTTGATACGGGGGCTGCCTTTGAGGCCAAGTGCAGAACAGGAGAAGGGCCGTCAAATTAGCAGTGCCACAGGGACCACGTTTGGAGACTTCCACGGTGGTCTGTCACAGATATGCAGTCACCTGGTGCTTTATCTGTATGCTGCCGGCCCCGGCATTTCATTCTCTAAGGGATTAGAGCGAATGCCAGGGTAGGGTTTCCGAGAGCCAAGACGGACCCAGGAGGACAAACAAAACCAAATGGTTGCATAGTGTTTCTTGTCCTGGTTTCATGTTCGGGGTCAGAGGAGATGTGGTGCAGGTGTCTGGGGATTCAGGTGTTTATCTATGGGTTGGCTAAGAGCTTTATTGTATGCTGTTGCTTGTTTCTTTTTTTGGCTTCTTGGGGCTAAAGGAGTGATAATATTAAATGGAAAGTGTTTTAGCAAGATGTTATGTGAGTCTTAGAAGCAGCATCATTGCTCCTTGGCAAATGTTCACAGTGTTTGTTTGCGATCTGCTGACTGCGTACACCATAGCGAATGGTTTTACACAATATCTGTCATTTATTGACCCCTCAAGCATCTGCTTTCACGATGTTTCTCCACCCATTTAACACATTTGTCCACTGCGTATGTGCCACTGGCGGCACCTTGAAAACTTGTGTGTTTATTTCACACAGCGAAGCTTCAGTTTGTGTCAGGTTGTGGCTTATGCCCCTTATATAGATAACTGGCTCTTGTAGCGACACACAGCACCCTTTGTGGGTTTTAATGTTTGCACGATAAGCGCATAGGTTGTGGTTTTTCTCACATTTTCACAACGGCTCACCACCAACAAAACTGCTGTAGCTGCAGAGTCTGAACTCTCACTGCCTCTCGTCCTTCCTGTAAGAGTTCTGTGGAAATTAACACGGTCTTAAAAGTATGAATTATTCACCATAGACCCGACATTGACAATGAGAAAGCTTATAAACACGTCTAACACATAAATAGGAAACATGTTTAGTTGTTTGCCTCACAATGAACAGATCCATGACTCTGTTCATTAAAATCAGGCCTCAAACTCAGGCCCAGAACCCAGCCTTTTTTTTTTTAAGGTTGTTTTCAGTGTAATATCCTTAGGCTCAGTATAGTATCAATGTCAGCTGACATGTGGTAAAGACTCAAAGACATGCCTTTAACTAAAGTGCTAAACTGTGCGCTTAATTCATTTTTATGCTCATCTGGCTCTCATTCGACTGCAACATCAACAAGCCTATGTGCAGTCTCCACAATTTCCTGATTAGACATAGATCTGGAAGAAAACTAAATCTGACTTTGATGAGTTTTGTAGATAGGAAAGACGCTAGCAAGTTAGAAAAAGGTCTTTTTTATGAGCGCCATGAACAAAGGAGAATTCATTCTCCTGAGGGTTTTGAAGCAGACATGATGGGAAGCATAAATAAGGGGATGTGTCATCATATGGCTTTTTTTTAAATGAGATTGTTAAAGAAGGATCTAATTTTAATTTGAGCTAATGCGAGGAACACTATCAGCCATTGACCAAGGGTGTCTTATGACTGACTTGATGTGCTCCGCTCAACGGTCTTGTGCTTTTACTCTGCAGTTTCAGCTCAGAGACCAGACCCGAGTGCACAAACAGGGTAATTTTAAAAGCTCCTGAACTAGCTGCTTGGTTCATGAACTTGTGCGCCCTTCCTCCTTCCATCCCTTCAGCTCCTGGAAACACAACTATATTAGTATCTCCCAGAGAGTGTTCAGAAAAGTCTGCTGCTTCTGTTTACAGGCTATTCAATCACTCTAAGTACTAGTGGCAGACTGATTTTCTTGGAAACACATTGGCCACATTCCCCCCTGGCTCTTTACATGCAATGTATTTATCATATGAAAATTTAGAACTATCTGACTCGCCTGTTTTACTAGCCCTGTCCTAGAGCCGGGGCTGGTAAAACATTGTAAAATATGCACTGCTGTCAGAACTGAACATAAAAATATTCCAGAATACCGTGAGATTTACACTGTGTCATAGGGAAGTGGTTACTTTTATAACACCGTCACACTGGAGATAACAACTCACGTCTCACAAGTAGTGGTAAAACTGGGTCATTTGATTTAATTTGTTTTGTTTCTAGCTCTCGGTGACACACACAGAAAAACTACCACCGCAACACAACGATCCAGATGGGATAAGTGGCGGTGGTGTCAATTTGTTTTAAGCCTGCTTAGCATATGTAGTTGCTGCAAATACTGCAGTGTGCCACCTCACATCACACATTTTGTGTGTACGTAGAATGTCTTTGTGTGCGCGCGTGTGCCTGTGTGTGTGTGTGTGTGTGTGTGTGTGTATGCGGCAGTGACCTCAAACCTGGCGACAGCCCCTGCTAACAGCTGGTTTTCTGCCAGTTTTTTCTGCAAGGCTATGAGAAAATTAGCTGAGCTGTGTGGAGGCTTGTAGCACCCTAATATAACATTAGGCAGGGTGACCGGGCTCACATGAGATTGATGACAGTTGTCTACATGACCGCACCTCGGCGCTCTTTAGCATGAGGACCTCAATCTCAAGGTCATAGGTCACAGGTCACATTCCTACACGGATGTACCTGCAGCCTTTTTGTTACAGTACAGTTTGTTAATTTCTGAGGACTAATCAGAGGCTAAGTTATTTTGTAATAGTGATAGCAATTAAAGTAAAGGTTATTATAAGGGAATGTAGTGCTGCCTCTGAGAACTGTACATCTACAGTGTCCGTCAGCAACTGGGCCAGAATGAAATGCTGCCATTGTACATTTCTGCAAACCATGGAAACGTTAAATTCATACATTTCATACGTATCATTTCAACATTTGTATAACTGGTGTCACATCCTATTCATACTACATGTATATGAGCAGAGTTTATTGTCAGGAAGAGGAGGTGGTGGTGGTGTGATGATGCCAAGTGAGAGACCAAAAACTGTGGTTTAACTTTTTTACGTTCTAAAGGACTGCATGTTTTTATTGAGACCACGGGATAATTTCCAGCTGTGTTAGGGGCAACAACAGCAGACTTATTTTGACATCTGGCCAATTTGATGGGAGAAAAAAATAGACAAATACCATTTTCTGCCATGTTTAAGGTGACAGAACCAGGTAAGCCATCACATGATCTTTTCTGAAACCTAACCAGTGCATTACGACAGCATGTTCACAACATAAAATTGAAAATAAACTTGCATCATATCAAACGTAAAGTTTTAAAGGTTTGCAGAAATGTACATTTCCAACCTTTCCGGTAATTGTGTTGGCTGTGTGTTTAATCGGGACATTGTCAGTTTAACTCGTCACTGAACTGCTCCGCTCTTTCATCATCTTTCACTTTTCTTTTTTCTCTTCATCCCCCTCCCTCTGACCTGTCTATTTACCCAGCATCCCCCCTCTGTAACAAGGAGTATTCGTTCATCAGCCATGTTTAAACTGCAGACAGGATTAACTTGGCTAAAGACTTAATACACATGCACAGTCACCCCATGCTCTGTGTGCCGTTTCCAGGCCGCAGATCGACAAGCTGCTCTGTTAGGCTTCTCTTGCTTGTTCTCCGTCTCTCCGGGCTCCCCGGGCCTCCTCCTCCTCCATCGTCCTCATTTCGCCTGAATTAATTGAGTTCTCATTTTTGTGAGAACGCTCACAGGAGGGCTGTGTGAGGAGAGAGAGAGAAGCGTGATAGGAAAGAATGCGAGAGACAGCGAGAGATCAGTGGCAGAAGCCTAGGGGGCATAGCTCTCCCAGAGGTAGGCACTCACCAGTTTCCTGGGGGACGGCAAGGCCCCTCTGCTGTGACTTATATCTTTATCCTCTCAACAGTCACCCCTCAGCACTTCAGGGAAGACCCAAAGGCTGGTGGTCAGGGTCAGGGAGAACGTGTTTCTTCACACACAAGCCCAAGGGAGGCAGCCACCTAATTTTAGCTCTTTGTGTCTGTAAAGCTAAGAAGTGGAAAAAATGGAAATGTGTCTGCTAAAATAAAAAAAATAAAAGTGAGACAGGAAAGGTTAACACGTGTCGAGCTATGTTTACTTTGCTGCTAGCTATGAAACCAGCTCAGTATCGACCTAACTATTCAAACAGATGTATTTAAATGAACTACGAGGAACTTTTAAGTGGTTAAAAAACAGTCTCAGTTTAATACTGATGTCTTAAAACAACCTACTCAAGCAAACAAGACCATCAGCAAGAAGATTGCAGAGTCTGAGTTGAGGAGTCTCACAGCCTGAGGAGTGAAGCTGCTCTGTAGTCTGGTAGTCTGGCAGTAGATGCTTCTGTATTGCCAGACGGCTGCAGAACGTAGCACTTTATCTTAGCCTTGTTACTGAGCTACATCGTGATGTTGGCTAATTATTAAAAAGACATTTGGTTGAGTTTGCTCAGTTTCACCATTGTCATATGTCACGTAACCTCATTGCTATGCACTCAAAGACGAAAATAGTATTAAGAATTATTTGCATCCTTGTTTCACTCACTTCTAAAACAAATGCACGCACTAGCCGGATCAAGATCGATATGACAGGAGGCAGGCGGTGCTCACACAGCCTTTATCCACATGGGCCACCAGAATCAACAGGAATATCAAAGTTCCTTGTAGCTGTTTAAAGTGAAAGTACATTTTGAACAACAGAGCTCTCACTGTGCAGGGTTGGCCGTGACACGTGACGCTCACACTGAATGCGAACAAAGTAGGAGGGCCCACGAGCAGGACATAGGGGGATGGTACTTCACCTTATTTTAACTTGTGACAAATACTTGAATGTAGAAATAGCAGGCATGATATGCATCTGCGAACTCTACCTTGGCTTGAACCCTTTCAATTATGAACCATTACAACTTCTCCCCTTGCAATATTCATGCACGGGCAGATCACTCCTTCAGATGTCTTAGGTTGTTGTAAGTTGAGATAAACACTTGCCGAGTTGTAACAGCCAATCGCCCGCCTCTATTGCTCAATGTCACTGCCTTAGCACTCAATAATTCAAAGCTTGGCTGTAATGAGCTCCCCGTAGGCCCTGTCCCTGAGGAGCCTCCCCACTGTGCCTCCACTGTAATGTAGTTATATCTCATGTCAGCTTTCAAATCAATTACATTTCTATCTGATGGCTATGTAATTGTGCCTGATTGAGTTTTTGGCATGCCAGCCAAGTGTGTGGTTCCTAAACTCAAGCCAGTCAAAACAGGAAGCTTCATCAAATAAAACTGTATTTCATCCTGATTGAGGCTGCTTGCATGATAAGCACAACTGTAATTATGATAATAATAACAATAGCAATCTGTGTTTTCTCAGCTTTGTTGTTCTCTTTTTTTTTTATCTTTCTCTCCAGATGAAATTTTGCCCCAAGGACAACAAGCAACATTTGCTTTACTCGGGATGCAAAGGCTGATTTGATTGTTTGCAGCACGTGCAATTTAGCAAATTAAATGCAAAACATAATGCTTTGGCAAATCTAAGTGTCTGGAGTCTCGGCTAGTTTTAGTGCAGCGGAGCATTTTTCTGCAGGACTGCGCTCTGTGACGAGAGCCGTAGTGATCTTTACATGTTGTGCTTACATTTTGTCAGACGTCGGACATACAGTGTAACGCTGCCAGAGGAAGTCAGACTGTACTTTGGCATGACGCCTAGAAGAAAAAAAAACTAACCTCTTACCTCCAGCAACCAGCTGACAGCTAAGGTCAGAGCACTATTGTTGTATATGTCAGATCTCTCAGAGCAGAATTGTATTTACATTTGATTGATGGTGAGATGGATGGACAGACTGACAGATGGATGATTGGCTGTATGTACCCATGGATGTTTGGACGGCTGGATGGAAGGATGAATAGATAGACGAATGCACACATGGATGGAGGGACGAATGGAAACATGGACGGATAGACGGATCAACAGAACGCATGCCTGGATGGACAGAGGGAATACTCTAATGGAGTGGTATTGAGATAGATGAGGGGGAGGATGCTGTGGTTAGGTGCATCAGCAACTAAATAGAGATGAATTGTGGCCGCTGTCAGCAGCACTAAGTATAACAGACATAGTAAAGCAGCCTGGCTCATCCATAATCAGCAGACACAGATTGTCTTCATGCCAGAAGAGAACTTCTCTGGAAATAAAGCACTGAGAGCATCCACCAATCTGTCTTTCTATCCTCACTTCATCATCCCTTTTCTTTTTATATCCCCTTACTCTTGGTGTTCTTGCCCTTTAAATCTCTTCACTTGTATTATTCCCTCCTCATTTCTCTTCTTAAGGTCTCGCATCTCTCTGTCTGTCTGTCTCTCTCTCTCTCTCTCTCTCTTCCTCCGACACTGTCTTTTGTGTTAACAGCTTTCCATTTTTTTATTTCTTTTTTTTTTTTTCTTTTTTTTTGCAGTGCGAGAGCCACTGGGTGCACATCTACAATCTTGCCTTTCATTTCATGGCTTCTGGAAATGGATGTTTTACTGCCTTCATTAAGGCATGCAGCAGTCAGCTCCGTGTTTTCCCTCTGAAGTTTAGCTCCATGAACCTCGCCATTAGAGGACATTATGGCCCCAGATTTCAGGGCACAGTGGAACACTGTATAATTTGATTAGTGTTATTAATCAAGTGGAATACCGCTCCTTTCGCCCCCATCTCTAAGCCTCCCCTCCTCCTCCTTTTTGCCATTTCACTCCTGCTTTAAAACGCTTCAGACGTTCCCTTCCCTCTTCTTCCTCCCCTCAGCCGTGCACCTCTCCATCGTCTGCACTACAACACACACACGCAGTGAAAATGACAAAAGGCCTTACGCTGTCCCTTTTAAAAACAATGATTTACCACTTGTTTTTTTTCCCCTTCACAACCCCCACCTCTCTCCAAGTCTCTCTCCCCCCCCCTCTCTCTTAGCTCAGGACATAAATCAATTGAGATGAAAGTTCCATAATTGTGCTTGCTGGGAGGGATTTGAGCAAAATTGCGCTATGAATTTTTTAAAGGGAATTTTTACTAGCTGTTCAGCGAGACTTGGGAGGCGAAGGAAGGTGAGGCCATGAGGATTTATGGGCCTGGATTCTTCATTACTGAAGTAATTTTCCTGCAAATGATAGTGCAGCACCCCGGAGGGGGGAGCACTGCCCGCCTCGGAGAGTACAAACCTGCTTAATCTCTCGTGGAGAGAGAGCAGCTCAGAGCGCTAATATCATCTGTAAGCGACTGAGGTTCCATTTGTTCACATCTAAACCGCAGCTAGTGTATTTGTGATTCATAGTAATTGATTGCTCAGATTCGTTCCAAGAGTAGTTGTACAAGTTGATTTCATTACGAAGGACAGTTTTGTTATAACTGGAAGGAATTATGCTCCAGGGTCGTCTTTAGGTTACTAACCTTTTCACAATATATGCACATTTGGTCAGACATTTGAAGTTTTCTGTATGATTTGTCTAATTGCAAAGGCTGATAAGTCCACCATCTGTACATGTGCACTGCAGTAGCTGAGGGATTGATTGGACGAGACATATACTGTGTAGTCTATTATAAAGTAAAGATGGAGGAAGTTAAGAGGAGACAAGGTCAGTTTAAACGGTACCTAATACTTTCTCGTTTTTCTCTTTCTGTGGTTGACACCCTGTCATTTGTCCATAGTGTGTATGTCCATTCTCATCATGATTTAGATCTGCTTTGCCAAGCTGCCATATTGTTTCTCCAGTAAGGGTCTCCACCTTTCTCTCTGCCTCTGGTCTTTCCTCCCCACTCATTTTAACCTTCCTCAGTCCAATATGGCTGACGTTCTGTCTCCATCTCTTTAGGTGCAGCCAGCAGCAGTGGCCCTCCTCAAGGTTAGTGCGTCCATGATGCCAGGTCTCATTCTTTATCCTGCCTGCCGTCCACTCAATTTTACAGCTCAGTAGCTTGAGAAGCAGAGGGGGTAAATCGGCTGCAAGAAGGAGAAAGAGAGAGAGGGGAGGAGGAAGAGAGAAACCAAATTATTGTGCACCCTGTCGCCAATTGAAGTGGATCTCATTCCAGGCACACTAACAACTCAAGACAATTAGTCACTTCTCACTAGGCCAGACCTGAGACTCACTTGAGGGCCAAAAAGAGGCAGGGAGTAGAGGATCCACTAGCATCCACTAAGCACTGCAGTTACAGGAGAGAGTGGAGAGAGGGGAATCTTGGGGATGAAATGGCTCTGAGTTCTGCTGGAACAGCTCCTTCAGGCCTTTTGTGCAGTGCATAGATAGAAATTGGAGTGTGGAACGTAGGATTAATGCTCTGATAAGTCATAAAGATCTGTACAAAACACTGCATCTTAAGAATATCTCTGAATATAAATGATTATTCTCTTAATGGGCATGTCAGAGTGTAACGCTAAGATCGCATTTTCTTAAATATGAAAGAATGCCATTTATGTCTATATTCATCTTGATCTGCTGGAAAATGGGTCATGCATATCCCTTTTTTTTTTTATTTATGTTTTTGTAACATTCATCAACATAATGACAGTATAGTCAATAGTCTGATACATTCCACCTTATAGGCGGTCTCAGGCAGTTTGCAGCCAAAGATGAGCCCTGAAGCTCCAGCCTCCACATGCTCCCGTACAGAAAGTGAAGCATGACTAAGGTGGGTGGTGCGTGGAAGATCAGGGAGTGGAAAGAGAGAAAAGTTTGTCCTGGGCCCTCTGCAGAGACACAGCGTGACCAATTGAGGTGAAGGGGATGAATGAGGCCATTCACTGGGCCTAATGAAAGAGTTCCTGCTGGGCCCTGAATGAGGGTGGGCCCATCTGCACCACATAGGCGTGCACAAACCAGTGACCTCGAAAATTACCCAGGAAGCACTTTGGGACAGTCACCCCAGCAACAGGCTGGGGTGCGCATAGTAACCAGGCGCTTCAATCAGTGCCTGGCAGCTTCTTAAACAGAGCAAAGTTTTCTCTGTATTGAAAGAGCTCTGTGTGAAATCAACTTTGAGGGACACCCTCCAGTTTTTTTTTCTAAGGGGGGAAGCTTCCAATGAATGTCCCATGTGAAAACGTCCAGGAGCTCTCACCATCTTTGAGAGGTGTGGGATGCTGCCTTCAGGACTTTTCCTGTCAGGGCACAAAGACTTGTTTGTCTTAGCTAAATATGTACATGTGCTGCCTGAGCGTATATGCAGTGCTGTAACTAGGTTAATTAGGGTCAGGGGATGTATAGTGTAGTGTATTAGGAGGCTGTAAAATAGATCCAATTACAAAGATTCCGGATAAGGAGAGATTCCGTCAACACCCCTGGGGACTGGACATTAAGTTTTACAAGCATCTTCAAGGATCTGGTTCATTGGATTTCATCTGTGTTATTTGGTTTAATATATTCAGTCTTGATGAGCCAGAGGCATGCAGGTCATTGAAGTTCCATTCCTGTCTCCGTTCCCTCACGGAACTTTTGACAGCGTGAAATGACAATCCGCCCCTGCACGCATCTCCCACGTCAAAAAGTAATGAGATTGTGCTGCTGGAAATATCACTACAAAGCATCAGGCCTGCACTCGGGTCTGACTGCACCTTCAAACAGTGCTGCCTGCCAGCTCGCCTGCCTCGCCTGCCTGCTGAAAAAGAAAACGAACAAAAACAATCAGAATCAGAGACAGAGGAACGGCAAGGGAAGCTCCCCACGCTGAGACAAACGAACACGCCGGGGCCTTTCATCCTGAGAGTGATTAGCCATCCGAAACGTTTTAAAACCCCGCTTTGAGTGTGTTCCTCAAACGAAAGAGTTCCATTGAGGAGTGATGGTGAGATGTTTCTTGCTGGGAAGCGCCAGTGATCTAGTCTCTAATTGTGGCATCGCTGACAAGGCTGGTGTGGCTGGGAGCTTTTTAAGCAGGGCTTTTTGCTACGCTCTTGTTCCCTTTCCTGTCAGATCCACCACCAAAGGCGCCAGGGAACAAAAAGGCCCCTCAGATTCTGTTCTTACATCCATCTGCCTATTGCTTTGTGCATAAATACAGCCTTAATTTAACACACTAATAGGCCCTGATGCTGGCCTAATGTGACCAGAATGACGAGAGGTGCTGTAGATGCCGTGTCTGGTTGCAGCTATGTGATATTATCTAACAAAATATTCACACTACACAATTGCTGTCTTCATTGCTTTCATGCTCTTTCATATTTCATTGATCGAAGTCTCTGTGCTTCAGAGAAGATGCAAAGATTCAGACACATTGGCAATAGCATTACCCTTCTTCCGCGGCATAGTGGGAACAAAGTCGCGTTCAAGGTCTTTGAGTGGCATTCACTAGAGATGGTAGCAGCTTTGTGAATTTGGCAAGGAAAACTTTTCGTTTCCTGTTCAGAAAGCCAGGTTGTCGAAAGGTTTGAGGAATCGAAGCGAGACAGTTTGAAGAATCAAAGTGTCGGCGACGGGCGTGGGGGTAGAGAGGAGAGGAAAAGGAGTGAAACCCTAGCTCATAAAAATCAGTATTATAACAACATTAATTGATGCTGCTGAGTGCCATATGTGACGCCATATGGAAAAGCTGCCCCAGAGGCCTGCTATAATAGACAGCCTGCAGCGGTGCACACAACTTGGCACATTTACAAACAAGGGACGTCCCATTAATATCAGCCACGCAGACCGAGCAGGAGACAGTGGGAGAGGGAGTGAGAGGGTGTCAGAGGGAGGGAAGGAGGGAGGGAGGGGGCGAGAAAATAAAGAGACTGAACTGAGTTACCGCGTGTTTTGTTTGGTTGCTATCTTAAGTCCTAATTCCTTTTTTTTTTTTTAACTGCTATCCTCCCAGGTCGCTCTATTATTTCTAGCAAATTAAGAGGTTTAATGTATGTGCGTATCCATATGCGTTTACAACCTCTGCTCCTCTCCTCCCATGGTTCCCTTAATTACAGTAATAAATGGCCCCTCCCTTCTGGGGTTGATCAGACCGCCCTCTGTCCGCCCAACTGTCACTCCCTCCGCAGATGCCCACTGGTCCTTTCATCGCGCACACACACACACGTCAGCAGGTGAGGTGATTCATGGTACCTTGACAAAGGTGGCGCGAACGAGCTCTGTTTAACCTCTTGTGTGCCTAATCACAGGGCAGCTGTTATTTACTGCCGCCGTCCACAGTTTTACAACGCTCGGTTGCTCACAGCTCTGTCCCTTTCCCCCCACTGCAGTATGTCTTGTGACAGAGCCTGTGTGGATGTGCATATTCTGCAAGGAAAGATAAAATTGTCGGTTTATGGGTGGTATGAACACCGTTTCTGTATTCATTTAAAGTAGGGTTAATGAGGTGAGTAATATGTGTATCTTAAGTAGTTTTGAAATCAAAGATATTAAAATGCACTCGGTGCATCTTGATCTTTTATTTACGAAGAACTTGCAACTATTCTTGTTTTCATTACTACATAATCTGTTGATTATTGTCCATCCATTGCACTCTCTTTGAGTTCCAGTTTCTGTACAAGCAACACTCCAAACCACAAGATGTATGATTAATAAAGACACAGGAGAAAGAAAAGTCTCAATTCCTCACATTTAAGAGGCTAGAAGTGAATTCAAGGCATTTTGCTTAATAAAGATGAATTAATAATTAAGTCAAATGGTTTCAACACCAGTGAAGCTGGCGGAAAGATGGCTAGAGGTTTGAACTCTTTCAGGTATCCTTTTATACTGTGGAAGTATCTAGTTTTTGTGTCTCACATGATGTGGTGGTGTCACTGGTCCCGTGTGCTTGCCCCCCGGGGATCCGCGAGCAGTATCTGTCTTTACGGCCTCAGACAGCCTGGGTGTATGCACGAGGCTCTCCTGACGTGCCCAGAGCAGGCGGGGGGAAAGAGAGATCCTTGTGAAACGGAGTTGTCAGCCATTCTGTTGAGTTTCATAGAATGTGAGGCAAAACAAGAATAGCGTACAGCTGTTTCCTCCCTGACACAGAGGGAGGCAGATGAAGAGCAAAAGAGGGGAAAAAGAGAGAGGGAGGGAGCGAGAGAGCTCTCCGCTCTGTGATGTGCACTGATGTAGCTGCAGCTCTAGGTCAAACGCTGCCAGTGTTTTGTGTTCATCTTCGTCTCGTCTCCCCAGTGCTCCTCTAAATTATTCACAGCCCGAAGACGTGCAATGTGGCTGCCTCCTCCCTTCCTCTTTCCTCCTTCACTCCGCATCGCGCTCCGTCTCTCTTTCTCTGTTTCCCGTCCCTTCCTCTTTCTCTCATGTGACGGCTTGTTTCAGAGGCAAAGAACAGAAGTTTCTCCTTGTGAGCTGGTTAATTCCCCCCCCACCCCA
>OMLP01008137.1:21476-37787 GCA_900302685.1 Spondyliosoma cantharus | reverse complement strand
TTTTTTTTTTTTTTCCTTTTTTTTTTTTTTTTTTTTTTTTTTTGGGAGGGGGGTTGGGTTGTTTGGTTTGTGAACATCTATGAGAGACACAAACCTCTAGGGGCTTGGCTCCTGTCAGGCAGCTTAGTGAGCTGCATATCTCTACGATTTTAACAAAGTCCCCCCTGACCACCAGACGTGCTGTTTAGGGAGCTTTCTGGTTGGGCTTGTGAATTTGCATTTTTCACCATTTGGTTATTTTTCTTGTAGGGGCCTCATTGAAAATCTTTTTTAGCCGGTGTAGATATTCAAAGAAGCATGGGGTGCTAAATGACGTGGCCCTCTTCTCACACCCACGCACTTACAAACATGAGCCAATCTTGTACTTTTATAGGCTCATTGTATTCTTTTCTTTGACACAGCCAAGTGCAATAGCCCAACAGGGCAATCGCATACAATGGCGACAAAAACTGCTCTAACACTACCTCCATCCGTCCATCCCTTCATCTCTATAGCATCCCCCCTGCCTGTTCTTGCTGTTGTTTTGTTCCCCCTTTCCACCTGCCTCTCTCTCCCCTGCTGGGCTGTGTCTCTCTCTGTCTCCGTCTGAGCCGTGGCTTGTATTTCCTTTTACGCTCTACTGCAGTGCATGCTTCTTGTAAAAGGATGAGCACCATGCTGTGCTCTTTTGATATTATTTTTCCTCCTCGCCAGCTCCAGCCTTGTGAGGCCTCATCTCTAGTGTCGCAGCTACCGCTGCAACAACAAGGCCAAGCATGCACCCGGGGAATAGACCGAACCAGTTGTTCATCTCCATCACCTTGGGTTTAAACCTCGTCCCCGGTAATAGAGAGCAACTCACAACCGCTGTGAGATGGAAGTCATCCGTTCAGCTGCATGCTAAGAATACATTTACACCACTTTCCTGGGGGTAGGGCGAAGTTGGAGATTGGATCAATTTTCTTCCTTTTTTTTTTTCCTGTGGATGTAAGATGGACAGAAAACACTGTTTTGAATGTAATTCCTTTCAGATAAAATGCCACAGTGCAGAAGTGAGGCAAAAAATGGCTGGTGATTACAGGTCTTGATGTGGCGCTAACAGAAATGGCTGACAATTAATTTGTCCCCGAATCCTTAGTCTGAATGGGGAGTTGATTGACAAGAAGCCTAAGCCACTTTCTCTTGCTAATGCCTTGCACTCTGTAATGAAGGTCTGTAAAGCCCAGAAATGAGGGTGTGCAAACATTCCCCCAGAGAAAAGAAGACATGCTGCATAGAAATGTGGCCAATATTCCTCATTCTCCATTCCAAGTACACGTGGGCATGCACATGCTGGTTAATACTAAAGAGTTGTATTTTTCTCATTTTGTTATAAGTGGTCATTACCTAGTATGGGCCAATTTCCCCCTATTTTAGAGCAAGTAATCAACATGGTTTTATAAATGTGTACTACAAAAACACAAACATATTTTTGTTTGGCATTTTTCTGATATCTAACTCTAATACAAATAACCACACTTTCAAACATATTTACACAAGCACAATAAGGAACGGGGACATTTTTCTACAACAGGATTGCGAGGCAGCCTTCGTTTGCTTACACACTTATTTTCTTGATGCTTTCAAACGATTCAAACAACAATCACTTCAGCGAGTAGAGAGACTCATATTGAACATATCATTTCACTGTATTTATCCTCCAATAGGTCCAGGTTGTTTGTCCGTGTCCTGTATAAGAATGCCTCAGTAGGAAACAATAGGAGCTCAGGCGCGTCTTTGAGTCTTTATTCCGCAGATAGAGATGCAAACACGACAATAACGTAACTCCTAAGGGGTTGAGCCACAATGTTTTTCACGCAAAGCTTCTACCAGCGAGGACTTCTGCTGTATCCCTTGTCAGAGCAGGATGAATCACAGAGCATGGAAGCCCCCCTCCGACTCTCCTCTCCTGAGAGATCTTGGCCACTGAGCCCTCGCACTGATTACTCTCGTTACTTAATTATACATTTGGACCCACCGCACTCGCAACAAAGGGCCGCTGTGCCTCCATTGACCCAGCTCCCTCCTCATTGTGCCCGGCTCTGAAAGGGAGTCAAACAAAATAAAGAGGGTCCACTTAAATATGTTGCCACAGGAACTTAATTGACAGATTGATGGCGGTTTTTCACCAGGGGCCCTCTCCCTCTCTATGTGGCTCTCCGCTTGAATTGCTCTGCTCCTCGTGTATCCTGCTGTGAGGTCCAGTGGGACCGGCCTGCAGCTCGACCACTCCTGTTTCCACAACTTCACTCTCTATTGTCCCCTGAGTTAGTGTCAGTGTGAGAAACAGAAGCAAGGACGTTGTGATTTAAGTTAAGGAATGTGGTTTATGTTTACCATAAAAAGTATTTCAGCCGGCAGGATGAGATTTGTGTTATAATCACAGAAGAAACTATCCATTGCGAGCCAGGTTTATTGACTAAATTTTAACCTCACACATTCTTTTCAGACTAAAGTGAATTAAAAAATCCTGTATTGGTCTGAGTTTAGTCCTTTTTCTTTATCATCTGCTATACAAATGCAGTCCATATACCATTGAAAAATTGTTTTCTGTCTGTGAGCATGTCAGGAATGAAAGGCTCTGGCACTCTTTCAGTTACAAGGCCTGACTTTCCCTTTTTCTTGTTGTTTTTTTTTTTACTAAGGCAGCACCTCTTCTCAAGATATATAAGCCTGTTCATTTCACATTTCAATGGTAGATTGACTTGACTGGTGAATATTTGAAGTGTTAAAGAAAAAACAATTTCACTTCTTGACTGAACAGATGGTGATTTGGCCTTTGGCTGTGCCAGACAAGGCAAATTTCAGAATACAACCTCCCTTATTATTTAGTTCCTTTATCCTCAGTGGAAGTCTGACATACAAATTAAAGACTGCTTTGTTACAAGGTGGATTCCAAATACCACACTGTGTTTGAGTATTCAGAGAGCCTGAGCTCTCTCTGTCCTTGAGATACTATCGTCCAATTTTAAAGCACTCTTAAAAGGTTAAATGACAAGCTGCAGCTGAATGCAAAGTCAGTGAACAGGCTCTTTATAATTGAACCCGGTAGCGTATAGTGTTATTCATTTTTTCTAAATTTACAGATTTGAATTTGCAGCAGAAACAGCAGAATAGCATTCAGTGCGGCTGTGCTGCTTTTCAAACATGAAAAACTCTCTTAGATTACCACACTCTCCTTTCCCTCTTCATCCTCTGCCGTTTGCGCTGAAAGCTGTCAGTGAATGAGCGGTTGCACACAAAAATAACATCTGCACTGATTATGGGCTACTGGGGGGAGCCAAATGAATAATTCCTTATATTTCATGTGTCTGTCTCTTTTCTGTTACAGTGTGACAGCGAGAGTGACATTGACGACAAGGTAAGACTGCTTTTCCTGTGTTTATTCACCCGCCACATGAAGTGGCTCACAGTTGTGAATAACAAATTTGAGCTCTCAACTAAAAGGAGGAAGACAGTCATAGTGTGTTGTTGGCAAAAAAAGATGAGGGGGGGAACAAAAAAAAAAAAAACACTCCGCCGGTCCCACCACTGTTGATCGCTTGCATCTTACAGAGCAAGAAAGTGACGAGAAATTCAGCAGCACAAGAAGAAGCTGTTTTTCACTGTTACCTTTCAGTTTCGTGATGTAAAAAGATGTGGTGTCTATAATATGTGGATTCTTGAATATGTCTGGAGTATGCCTTCTAGCCTAGATCATAGTGTATGCTACTATTTTGTGGGGCACACACTGTATCACCTCTATTTACTTGTTTCTCTCAAATATCAGAGAGCAAATCATATCTCCACTTCTTATTTATTCATTTAAATTTGCATTTGAGCATTTTGTGATGGTGATCATGCTCCAATCACAGAAATGCAATCCTCCAAGTTTGAAAACCGGGCAAGTTGATTAACAAAATGAATTAGGAAATGCAGTTTGTGGGATGTGGACACAGTTTTGACGTTATGTCACAGATGTGTCTACAATGGCAATTTCTGCTGAAGCTTGGATGCTTACCAGCTAGCCCTGGCCTATCCAGTCTCATAACACCACTTTGTATTTCAAGAGGAATTAGTGTAATAGATAAAGAAAAGAAAGGAAATATTCTTGTGGATTTCTCTAAGTCAAGCTTAATTGGCTTAAAATGCACTTACACACACTAATACAAACAAAATACAACGTGGACAACGCGGTCTTGGTTTTGCCCTTCAACAATCACCTCTGGTTTGATCAAAATAAACCTTCAGTTCACCGAGTGAGATGTGAAAATATCCCAGCTCTACACACCGTTTTCCTCCGCTGACAACGTTCGAAGCTGAGCCTGATTCCATTACCCACAGTTCCAATGGGGCCATTAGATGCACAGCTTACTGAGCTAGCTAACAGCAGTTAGTAGCTACAGCCAAATATAGCACCAACAAAGAGTATATTGAGCAGCAGTTAGCTGTCACTCTGGTGGTATACTGCCCCCTATTTGTTTAGATGACCTTCGACTGGTAGCCGGTCTTTACACATTGCACCTGTACGTTTTCTTTAAAAGGTTTAAAATGTTTTACTAACCAGTGGCTCAATGTAATTTGAATGTAATATGTATTTTCCTTTCCTCTCAAATGTTAACCACATGGAAAAAATGAGCTACCATCATCAACAACCTGGTCTGCCCTATAAAAAACCCTGCATATTATTTAGCAGTGACATCATCAAGTTTTAACCATTTGACAGTTTGACAGATGTAGTCTATCAGTTTCACTTCTGTGTATTTGTTTATCCCCGACTCAGAGGTGGTTGTCTGATGGCAGCCACCTGGTTACAAGATGAAACGCCTTTGGGGAACCTCACGCATTCTAATTCCTCCACAGTTTAGCAATTACTCCCTGGTAAATGAATGAGATAGCATGCCTAATCTCCTGTAAGCTTAGCTCCCAGTTCTGTGGAAATGTCTGCCGCTCTCCCTATAAATAATACATTGATAGCAGGCCCAATTTGCATTAACTGTAGCCTGGCAAGTCAATAGGCTTTTATCTCTTCATTGAAGCGAGAAGGAACCGAGGGCGCGAGCTAGTTGACACGACAGAGAGACGTAGCAGGCCTGTCAGTCTCCATACGGCTCCCTGGCATCACTGTGGGGGGCAGAGGGGGAAGTAAAGTTGGAGGGAAGCTCTCGGAGTGTTTCCTTTTCAGGGTTTTGTTTTCCTTTCCTGCTCAATCAGTTCCTCGAAACTTGTAACAGTTGTGTACAGTGTCACAAAGTTTGACATGAAATACATAAAAGTTTGATAGTACGATATTGAACAACACTACTGAAGGAAAGAGAAGATGAAAAACACGCAATGCTGTGTACAAACTCAGCGGTGTTGCCATGTTGTTGGTTAGATGTCAGCCTCTGTCTGCTCAGTAAAATAGCTCCATATTTGGCATTTGGCACCACTTGTGTCAGCCAGTTTAGGTGGACTGGGATACAGTTCAAGATATGGTGGGCTATTAGACACGCTGCCAAGTTTTCAGCTGTCTGATTGTTGAATTTTGTACCAGTTATTACACAGTGTGCTGTCAAGAGCCAGACTGCAGCATCTCCAGTTCAGGCTTTTCTCTTTTTTCATTTACTCGTCATGATGTAGTGTGTTATTGCAATGCAACTGCATAATGCAATTGCAATTTGTAGATGTATTACTGGCTCATTTAAATTAGTACTAAATGCAATCAGTGAATAAAACTATTTATTTTGATACCTAAATCTTTAATGTCAGTCCAAAATAATACTGTTAATGAATGATGGTTAGCAAGAATTGTTGTAACCAAGGTTACAGTCATGTCATCAGGTATAGGTATAAAACTTTTGAGTTTCACTCCCTGATCCTTTACTCGCTTTTTCATGTCTCTTCGAGCTTTGGATTCAGTTCTTAGTTTTCACTCTCAGTTCTTACTCTTGGTATTGAGGGAAGTGAGCTTGGTGCTTAAAGGAGAGATTAACATTGTTTCATGTCTATCTTAAAACAGTACTGATGTGTGCACTGAACCAACAAGAACCAAACGCTCTTTCAATGTACATTTGGGCATGGCAGTATTGTTTTATGATTGACTTGAAAAATGTGAACCAATCCTTAGAGAAGAAAGATAAAGAAGTAAAATATCCCTAAGTAATCTCTGAAATGGCTACTGGCTCGCATTATGTTTGTATCAGCAGACAGCATGCGATGGAACAGCCATGCTTGAAACTGCATGGCATTTTTGTGCAAACTACAGATACGTTAGATTTGTACATTTCATACATATCAAATCAATATTTCAACAATAAGCATCATATGACGTTCACATTACATCTATATGAGCTGACTTTCATGTCAGGGGGAGTAGATCTTGATTTTTTCCTAACCCTAACCAAGTAGTTTTTCTACCTTAACTTAGCCTATGCACAAGTTTCAACATATCTGTTGTTTGCAGAAACATGAGACATGGACCATGAGTTTAAAATAAAAACGGGCTTCTCTAACTCCTTTATAGCTACTTGACAACAAAGCAATAGATATTTCAAACCTCTTACATAGTAATAAGGGCCTTTGCCACTCCAAACATAGCAACAAACAGATTCACAGACAATATGAATGCCCTATTTGAATGCTTGTTAAAGAAAGAATGGAGGCCTAAAGGTAGGTATTGATACTTTCCGTTGCTGTAATGATGTTAATGTTCATTTCCCAAAAGCAGATTTGTTGAGCAAAGCAAAAACTTTCATTCGTGGCCAACAGGAAATAGAACTAAATGGCAGCATATTTCAAAACAAGTATCGGTGTTGTGGACTCTTTGAAAATACACTGTTTATGTACATGTGTTTGCCAAGAGCACAAGAAGAAAAGAACATCTGGACAAAGGCAAAAGCAGTGCAGACCTTTTTCATTTCCTCGGAAACATCATAATCAAGATGATGAGAGTTGCGAATCACCCATAGCAAATTGCTGACGAAAGATGAAGACTGGGAGAAGAATACTGTGACAGGCCATCACCAAAAGCAGGAAGAAAAAAAACGATGGTGTAAAAATCGGGTTTCACGAGGAGAAAGACAAACACTGTCATTTGTAATTGCCCGCACTCAGGATAACTCGACAGCGATAATTTTCTGCAACGTTTTGCTGAAACAGGTGCCAGCTCCTCTCGTATCTCTCCAATGAAAACAAAGACTCCTTTCACATCAGATTACCAGCCACCTGAACACCCACATTGTCAGGATTTCACAGATTAACTTAATTAGAATATTGCTTCCAGGTGTGCCCCCAGGGTGCAATCAGTTACACTGTATTTGAATAAAACTGACGAGTTGCTGCCACAGCAAAGTCAGTTTAGATTGCTGCACCTTGTGAAGCTCGCCTGTATCAAAGCGGTCCCTGAGCTAGCATGCGGTGATGTGTTTCCAAAAAATGTCAGACTTGAATTCTACGGAGATTGCCGGGTCACCCCCAGTTCAGCGTGAGGCTGCTGCGAGGGGGGATCTTTATGTAGATTGCCGCAGCCTTGAAGAAACAAGCAATCAGAATCTGGGTATTGTGTTCTCATCACTGCTGTTTCTTCTTGGGAGGCCATTTGTCTGATGTCCGGGATTACATGATGCTTGACAATGGCATGTATACGATGCTGGTTCTTTCAAAAAAACAAAAAAAAACAGCTTTGACCTTGAATAGCCGAGCTTATGCATGCACCACAGGGGAAAACCCACATACTGGAGTTTAGGATTCTTTATGGAGAATGTGTTTCTCGCTGTCTTTTATATTAATAAAGCACGGCTAAGTGTGTTTGCGCATTAACTGTGCTAAATTAGATGTTACTGAAGGAACGAACCACATGTTGGGTAAAATGTTTGGCAATACAGGGACTATTTGTATTCAAGTCTGTTTGAGGCCATGTTATGGAACGTCGTTCATTCTTTATTCTCGATCCAAATACTTTGAGCCACTTAATGTCCCTGTGTGACTGTCAGTTGATTAGAATGTACTTAGATGCCCCAGAACACGTGGTAGCTGTTTAGTGCTTTGCAAAAAAAATTGTTGAGTGAATGGTTGGGCTTGTGCAACGGTGACATCTGCGATAAGAAGACGAAGCAGTTTTTTTTTCTTTTCCTCCTTCATTATGATGCTCATTTTAACTTTTTATCAAAGAAATTGCAGCTTCTGTGATTTGGACTAAGTATTATTCAAAGTCTCCAACCACGATAAAATCTTCTCAGCCCTCCTGCTCCACCTTTAATCTATCAGCCAACCAATCCTGTCAATCTCTGACATGTCGGAGATGCTCCAAGTCAAGACGATCATTTTCTGTCATTGGAGAGGCAGGGAAAGAAATAGAGTGGGATTTATCCCGTCTCAGTTTGTTCATGCACTCTCGTGAAGTGTCATCCTATCTCCGTTAGGCCCCACTTTGCCATCCTCGCTGGCTCCTTCAATTTCCTCTGTATTCTTTCTCCTGTGCAAATAATACAGTGGCTGTCTGTCTGTGCGCGAAACGTTAGCATGAGCCGTCTGATATTCTCTGCAGCTCTTAACACAGTGGCCTCGTGTCAGGTGCGTTACCACTGCCGCCGCATCGCCATAGCCACAGTGGAGGACACCCGGGTCGGCTAATTCTATTTGGTCCTATTTGCCGAGCAGTCACTCAGCAGAAAGTGTATCTGTCTCCGGGGGAGTCTCCAAGGACCATTACCACATCCTGTCTATGAGCTCTTTTATGGCTCCGGTGTACTCATCTGCCAGGGCAGAGCACAGGCTCTGATTGACACATTAATTCCTCCTCTACCCGCTTATCTTCCTGCTGTGTGCAGAATGAATGCCATATCGCCGCGTCGGAACGTCTCTACCGGCTTATCAGTAATGGCTCGTCAGCTAATGGTATCCTCCCAGCTGATGTATTGGGGAGGGGTACGCCCCTGCGAAGTTAACAGTGTAACGAAAAACAAGCCTGCTGCGGGGATTTGAGACATATCCTTTAACACCACCACTACCCTCACCACTCTAATCTTCCTCAAATCTCATCCTCCTCTGGTATTTCCCCTTTTTTTATTTACTGCCTGCTCTATATCTGTTTCCAGTGTCTTCCCCTCTGCCGCCATCTTGGAAAAAGGAAAATAATATGTATTCATGTAGGTACATTGCCCCTCCCACATACCCCGCCTCCACCCCCCGCTGTTCTGCAAGACTCAGATTGGTCTCCAAGAGTCATCATATTCAATAACAAACAGGCCACCCACCAGGCCGCTGACAACCTTAACGTTTTTTTATGGACGGGAAAAATGGGCCGGCTTAATGTTTCGACACAAGTGATCATCCGTCCTCATCTCTTTAATGAAATTAGATTAAGTGCACCTGGGAAAGAGCTGAGAAAGCAGAATGCCTCGCCACCTCCTTTAATCTAAAACCAATTTGCCAGTAATATTCCTTTCCCCCCCCAGCTTTGGGATTCGCCGGCCCTGATTCAAAATGGAGGAGGAACGAGATGAGACCAGAGCTGACTGGTTGCATTCAGCTCCCCACAGGCACTGTGAAATTAGACCTGACACCGGCAACACAGGCCTTAATATGGAGATGTCATTTTTCCCCACTCGCTTTTGTCTTTCTCTCTCCCTCCCTCATCCTCTCTTTCTTTTTCCTCTTTTTCTGTCCCTTACTCCATCCAACGCAGTTTGAACTTTCTAGCAAAGCCTGAAAGTTAAACAGAACAGAAAGGGGAAAGTAGGAGGTAAAATTGTGCAACGTGAAAGATCCAAAGAAACATTCTCCTTTTATTTCAATAATGTTTGGCTGTAAGGCCTGCTGCAAGTTTTAAGGGTTAATGTCAAGATTGGAGTAACGCCATAATCAACTTTTTTAGAAAAAAGTAATAATGGCTTCCAGCTTTGTAGATCAGCCAGAAATAAACATCTCATGATGTTCCTCACATCTCTTTATTACCATGAAGCTGGAAACATTTATCTCTTTAATTTATATTGAGCTGTTTGCCACGTGCATTCCCGCTCAACTCCAGCTCATGTGTGCTCTGCAGGCAAATGTTTTTAGTTTTTTTTTTTATTATTTTGCGGTCGTCAAGCGATACATCTGTTGTGCATTTGGCGCACAAGTATGCGGTGATCAGCAAGCACATTTGGATTTGTCTCCAAAGTGAAGAAGGATGCCCTTAGTGTTAGCAGAATATGTTTGTGTACAAGCTGGGAGATGTGGGAGTGTAAGGGCACGCTCAGCGGTGAAAGCCCGCCCCAGTGCATGTTGGGAGGAAGAGGCGTGATGACAGAGAAAAACTTGAAGCTTCTGCAGGGCCAGCCAACAGACACAGCACACTGACATCAGCAAAGACGGCCTGTCACTAGCAATGCATGTCATATGGCGACGCAGGGACAGTCAACATGGCTGTGGCGTCATTGATGTGGCACCCAATAGCCCGATCCACATTCCTTCTTAAAGGTTAGCACTGATGTTGGCATAGCGGATGAAAATAGAAGGGTTGTGGCGAGCACAACCACGCAGAGGCCACTCAGAACAGGAGAGGTGTGAAAACATAACATGGCATCAAGACTGTAATCTTCTTTCACTTACTGCCTCCTCTCAGCGAAGCTGTTTGTGTTGGCAGAGAGTGTTAATAGAAGAAATAGTCGTCCCTTTGTTCTGTTAAAAACCATAACACACACCCTGCCCCTCCATTTCTCAAACACCCGGCGCTCTGCGAACTCTCGGAGAAAATCTTGTCACCGCTCAGCCGCGTTCAACAGCTTGTGATCATTGTTATTGAAGGACTTATTGTTGCTTCGATGAACACCAGGGTTCGGTGTGTGTTTTTCCCCCACCTCAACCAGATCCATTTTTAGAGGTGGTTTACCTCAAACACTGTTTTTTTCTCACCTGAGAGCCCTGGTCCTGTAATAGGAGAGTTTTCAGCTGCAGCCAGGTAAAACGCTCGATTGCACAATTTTCTGCCAGAGATCTCGTCAGTTCAATGATACAGTGATAGAGAAAGCATGGCATGTCGTATCAACAAGACAAGTGGTGAAGTATTACACCAGCTGTGGTGTTACATCTATCTGCTACTGTATATACCTGCAGGATACGGTAAGTGCTGTGTTTTTTCAGACTTGCATATTTTTGTTGATGGACCTGCTGTTAAAATTTTAATCATAGGAGTCCAAAGTACACAACTGCTTTCTTTCTTGCAGTTTAACAATATCTCCAAATCAAAATGGGATAAGATTGCTGTGTAATTTTAAGAGGGCTGCAGCTTCTATTGGTTGCATAACTCCATCTACCTTTCAACATAATTAAATCACAAGACATAAAAACCTGCTTAATGTTATTAACCTAGAGTCACTTTATAAGTAATATGTTTTGAATGATGCAATCTTACCGCGGTTAATGCACAACCACTCAATAGCAAGTAAAGCGTAACACATAGCCCAGGGAGAAATATCCGTGCAGTTGTGGCACAGAGAGTTAAACAGCCAGCTAAACTGACTAACCTTGAGTTCAGTTTGTTCACTGTGCACCAAAGCAGCATTGCGCAGAATTCAATGTTTTTCAAGTGGCCTGTGTTTGAATAACAATCCAAGCACAATATACATTTTTCCACATGAGTAATAAAAGTTAAATCAACTCCATATTGGGTGCAGATGTTCTGTGGAGAGAGAAAAAAGACACAAATGTTTTTGTGTACGTGGATGTAAGATTTGAGTGTTTCTGATCGTGCATAAACATAATGTCTAAGTGGGTTTTTATTCAATAAACATAGTTGGACCGTAATTACTTGCACATTTCTGCTGGCTAGAAATGCAAGACAGACTTTGTGTGCGTTCAGAGCTGGCGCACCAAGACTCGTGTCTGTCCCAGCCTTGGCTTGTCTGCAGAAGGCTTCCTAATGCAAGACGACTTGCTTTTCCTCCACAACAAATGGCACATGCAATCAAGGATAAATATAGAATTCCCTGTTGTTATTAGGAATCAGTGCCATGGTGGATAATGTTTCCCTGAAGAAGTGCTGCTTCCTCTCAGGCCAGGAATACATCAGTAAATGGAGCTTAGGCCCACTGTGGCTGTGAAAAGAATGTTTACAAAGCATCTATTCCCTTCTTAGACAAAGAGGCCAGTCACCAAAGTAGTACCCCAGTCATATTTTTTGTAGAGATTTTACAAGGAAAACCAATTGACATTAATCATGAAGTCATAGGCCTTTGTTATTTCTTCTCTGTGTTTTGTCTCCGCTTACCAATTATTTCCTACTGAAGCCAAGTTACACGACCTTGCATCTTTATAGAAGGTATCGTCTGCAGCCCTCATAATGGTGATGATGGACAGTAAAGGAAGTGGGCACTGAGGCTGAGCCGCTCTCCCACCCACTGAGAGAAACATATTCCAACTTTCTTTAGCTAACCACTTGAGCATCTCCGAATCAATCTAAACACTCAGATGCCTGTGGATGGGCTGGCGACTGCCAGACCTCAAGCCCTGCAGGCCCTCGCGTCACTCGGGCTCTGGAGGGAACTTTCCGTGGGCGAATGTGTATGTGATGTGGAAAGCCGAGAACCCCGGAGAGCACGCTGAGATCAGGCCCAAACACACACAGGGGCCAGCTGCCTTCAATTAAGCCCCAGCCACTGCAGTCCCTTATGCACAAAACCAGCCTGCTTTGATCTGAACCAGCTAAGGGAGAAGGTACACGGCTTGAAAGATTACAGGAGAAAAAAATTATTATTGTATCAAAAGGTGCACCCATAAAAGTTAATGGGGGGATTTTTAGGCTCAGGGGAAGAGGGAAGCAGGTATTAATGATGGCTGTCAGTCATGTTCATTTGCAAGTTATTTTCCCTTTGCCTGTTCACTGAGCTTTAATTAGTGGACACACCTGGCCTCTCTCCGAAGTTAACTACAGAACTCTCCCTGCCACTTTAGTTTTTATAGGCACTGAAGACCAATGCTGAGTCATGCGGGGCACACTGGCACAATCACAGCTGATATGCTTGTCAGTTTTGGGCAAAGAGATACAGCAGCTCTTGGATATGTATGAGGTTCAGACTCACAGACAGAGACCGGCATTATAACTGTCCCCATGCCAAGTGCCACAGACGCAGGCGGCACGGGCATCCATTAAATTAATTTGACTTCATTAGTGCAGACCTGCTAGGTCTGGGGTGCCCATAGAGATGCCAGGGGGTGGGAGGTAGGGGGTGGTGGTTGAGTGGCATCAGACGCTGTGCTCTGAGGAGAGCGAACACATGGCACTGACAGGCGGAATATGGCCCCAGTTCTTACACCGGGACGACTGCCAAACAAAGGCAACATGCGTCACTGGCTTTAGGGGAGCTCAATCAACACCCGGTCGGAGCATTAACGCCATGCGTGCCGCGCCACATCACTTGGGAGGCCTCGGGTCGCTGGGCAGCCCGCTAGTCATGCGTGTGCACACCGCGAATATGGCAGCGTGATATGATACAGAGTCACTGCCTGCAGGTTGACCTCCTGCCATCACCTTTGTGTCTGCTGCCAGAAGCGCTCATGTTATTAGATTACAATGCTCACATTTATCTCCAGTTAATGGCTTATAACAATGATATTGTCACAGCAGTGTTTAACTAAGTCATATTTGTTGTCATTAGTTTTGGCATGCTAAATTTTGTTCGATAGTCATATATAATCCCACAGAGATGTTTTGTTTTAACTCCATTGGCGTTTTATATATATGATATTCTCAGCCCAGTTGCATTCAGCCACCAAGCTACTGACTTTTTGTTTCAGGAGGCGTGTCCAGTCACTTAACTGGAACCTGCGTTTTCCATGGTAACAGGGTGCTAATCAATGCTCCTTGAGTGATTGGTGCAGCGTATCCTTCATTAATGAAGAGCTAGGATCGCGATTTTATCGAGTGAATACCACTGACACTATTATTATCGCTCAGCCAATGCTCTAAAACCCTGAAAGTGCCGCTGGTCCGTCAGCTATTATGGTACTCTGTGGCTTGTTAGAGCATCAGAAGTATTACCCATAATCATTCCCCTAGTGACCTCCTAGGAAACTCATAGATTGGAAAAGCTAACACTGATGTTAGCCTGATAGCATTAAATTTCCCAGACCATGTTTTAAAGGGTACGTATTCTATCCTCCACCAACAATTAATGCCACTGAATGCCCGTCTATTTTTTGTCCATGCAGAAACTACCTAGCCAAGAGACAATTGAAGTGAGGCAGCCGTTGTCACAAATACAGGCCGTCTCTTGTATTCCAAACACAGATGCAGGTATGACAGGATGAGTGCCAATTGAAGAATTAAGTTTGCCATCATGGTTAAGTTAATATAAGCTGTGAGGTCTGAGATATGATTGGACATAGCTGGAATTTACAACCACAATATGAATGGACATGTAGTTAGGACGTTGTTCTGTAGTGAGGCCCCACTACCTTAGCAGCACTTGTAACCTGCGACCTTTCAGTCCCAAGCCTGCTTCTGTGACCTCAAGGCAACTGCTGCCCACTTCTGGAGCTCTTCTGGGAGTGGTGCACCTGATAAATGTGAAAATAAATAAATAATGGGAGGCATTAAGTCCGGATAGGACTGGAAGGTAGCCTGAGGGTGGTAAGTGTTATGTCTGACAGCAGCGAACACTTTGATCAGAGAGCCCCGTCTGAAGATCGCTTCCACATCTGCACAGGGGGAACGAGCTGTAAACTGCCAAGAAGCATTTTAATGACAGTTGGATTATAAAATGAAAGAGGGCTCCAGATGGCAGGCAGTGCAGCGGCTGCGGTTCAGGGGGGAGGCTGTTTAAACTGCTTTTTTATTGATAAAATATGGGGTGAAAAATTGCGCAGAGCTTATTAGGCGTCCTGCTGTGATGTTGCTCAGCTGGCCAAGCTGTTCACCGTGGCCCCCGTCCAAACATGCCTCGATAAATTTTTAGCAGTACCTTTAAATCTGTAAGATCCCCGCTTGTTAAGTTCACCCTGGCTCACCAAAATCCCCCACACCGTATTTGTCCTTTGAAAGACTTGCTTGTGTCCTTTTTTTTTCATTTTGACCGGCTGGATGATGAAAGAGATGTTAGTAGCTCAGCATAAACTGAGGAGGTTTGGGGGGGGGGTCCTGCATAGCGTGCTCATTATCAACCACCAAGAACCAGAGTTTAGCCCTTAAACAACTTAATTCCTTCATGATTTTCATTAGCTTTACTCTCTTAGTGATAAAATGAGACCAGCCTGATGAATTCAAGACGCTGCAGCGGTGCTTTACAACTAGAGTGTATTGTTCAAGGCAGAAATCATCACCTGGGCATTGACACAAGTAACTGGCTGCAATAGTGACCATAAGAGAGAAACAGCTAAACTAAGTACAAATTAATGCCCAAGATAAAGCCCAGATTGCATGAATAGTAATGTGCACAGAAATATCATAGAGGTCCCATTAGGCCCACTAGAGAAGTGGGAAGTATAGTGGATAGTGGAAAGACAAGGACTCGTTCAGTAATGAATTCCCTTTCAGAGGTGCTACCTTAAGGCTTTATAAATGTGCATGATGGATAAAAGTCAGGATGATTCATTGGTGGGAAAAGCATGATAATTACAGTTATGTTGGTTCAATCAGATTGTCACCGTTTGAATAAGTGTCTCCTAGTTAATGTTACCTTACACTAAATTGGTCTGGTGCACATCTTTGATCGGGAGCTCAAATTGAATTTGCTTGAGATGTTAGTGGGCCTGATTCAAAAGCTGGGGGGGGGGGAAATATCATGGTCTCAATAAAAGACATCAGTGAAAGCAATCTCGACTCCATCAAAATCCATACATGTCACACGTATGCTTTTCTCTCCGCAGAGTGGGCTCCCTTCGGCTAGACGTGCTGTCAGCCATGCTCTCACTACTAATTTAAAATCAATTTAAGCTGATAGGGTGGTTGACTAAAACGCTGTCATAATGGCCGAGCAAAAATGGACGCCTGTAATTTTTTTTCCCCACCTTCAGAAATCGGGCAGCACCAATTTCTTTTCCATAACCACCACTTGAAGGCCGACCCACCGTGCCCCCATTCCACCCGAGCACATCAAAGACAATTACTGTCAACATCACATCAGCTCACAACTTTTGGTTTGCCTGTTTGTTTCGTTATTTGACTTAAAACTGCCGTCTCCCACCCGGGGAAGGTCCCCTCCCATCTGCCCACCCTTATGGGCTTTCGCACACACACACACATACATACATCCCCTTCCAGCTCAAAGAAGAGCGACAGGCAGCCGACAGCCTAATGGACTAATTTGTAATTGCGAATGAGTAAAAGCTGAGTTGTTGGACGTGTTATAATTT